>JASANA010003582.1:0-52498 GCA_030248095.1 Ptycholaimellus sp. GST1_10 | reverse complement strand
GTGCGAGCGGAGCGGAAGCACAGTCCCCTCTTAGCCAAGGACCAACCCTATTACGGATTTTGAAAATATGATTGCCTGCCAAATATTCCATGGGCAGTTTACAGTGCTGCGAGTAGGCTCAATGGACGCAGCAAACACAGAGCTTTAATCAAAAAAAAAGTTCATTAAATTTGGATGAGAATTGACCAAGTTATGGCTAAAAAACTTTTTAAAAAGTGTCCGTCCGTTATCCGTCCGCCGTGCGCCATGCGCCGTGCGCCGTACGTTCTGACCGGGAGGCATACTGGCAATATCTGGGGCTCCAGTCTCAATGTCACTATAGTATATCGACCCTGGAGGGTGCCATGGTGGGTCCAGAATATTGATTTTCGGCCTCCTTTATGCCGAAATTGAGGTTGGAAAATCGATTGAACGTAAGGGGGGACCCTTACAAAAAAAATCTTAAGTCTTAAATAACTTTTTCTAGGATGCTCCAAGGGAAAAAACAAGCACAGATTCGGAATTCTGGCGAAAAACTACACAAAACCTGCCTATAAAACATTAAAATTTTGCAAAAAAAATTTTTGACCATTTTTGACCTATAGGGTGCACTGTAATAATCCTAAAAAAGATATGCTGCCCAGTGGTGGTGGTTTAAGTTAATTTTGAGTCTAGATATGAAACCGGCTCAAAAAAATAGATACGATTTGATACCAAACAACCATAGGTGCAAATCTGGTCTTCATGTGCTTCTACCAGGCCATGGTGTACAAGCAGCTCATCATCAACTTCGTCTTGAGGCATTTTAAGGGGTTTTTGGCCTCAATAACCACACCATATAGGTAAATTGGGGCGTAGATTACGAATCTTTTGTCAATTTGCTTACACATTGTCTTCCTAGGCTTCTACCAGGCCATGGTGTACAAGCAGCTCATCATCAACTTCGTCTTGGGGCATTTTAAGGGGTTTTTAGCCTCAATAACCACACCATATAGGTAAATTGAGGCATAGATTACGAATCTTTGTCCATTTGCTTACACATTATCTTCGTGGGCTTCTACCAGGCCGTGGTGTACAAGCAGCTCATCATCAACTTCGTCTTGGGGCATTTTAAGGGGTTTTTGGCCTCAATAACCACACCATATAGGTAAATTGGGGCGTAGATTATGAATCTTTTGTCCATTCCCTTACACATTGTCTTCATGGGCTTCTGCCATGCCGTGGTGTACAAGCCCCTCATCATCAACTTCATCTTAAAGCATTGTATTGGGCATTAGGCTGTTTATTGGCCTTTGGCTGTTCAAATTGGATGAAATTACTGAAATTGTGAATCTCCGCTTCAGTGTTTTTCACTCTTAGCTGGTCTCTTTATAATGCTTGTAATCAAGTTAGCTTGGGCATCAAGGTAATGAAATTTTTTGATTCATCTTATCATGAAACTAGCTTGGGCTCTAAGGCAATGAAATTAATTTTGATACTCTTATCATGAAATTATACTTACAATATTTTGAACCTCTAAAGAGCTAAGAGAGCCCAGAAAAGTTTGACATTTGTAATATTGTAATTTTTTGGCAGGTTAAATTGCACGTACATCATGAAAAACTTCAAATAATTTAAACAAATGCTGTTGGTAGCAAAAACAAAAAGCTGGGAAAACTAATAAAATTATTGTTTCAAAAAACTATATTTTTACTGCAACATATTTTCATTGTTTTTCTAAATGTTAACCAATGTTTATTTTTTCTTTTTATCTCTATCTAAACATACATCCTAAGGTGATCAAAATTTTCTGGGCTCTCTTAGCTCTTTAGAGGTTCAAAATATTGTAAGTATAATTTCATGATAAGAGTATCAAAATTAATTTCATTGCCTTAGAGCCCAAGCTAGTTTCATGATAAGATGAATCAAAAAAATTTCATTACCTTGATGCCCAAGCTAACTTGATTACAAGCATTATAAAGAGACCAGCTAAGAGTGAAAAACACTGAAGCGGAGATTCACAATTTCAGTAATACCTAAAGGCAAAACAATAACATCCTGTCAAAATCCCTGCTTTACTTTCAAGCTGAACTGCTAATCGTCAATGTTTTTTATAGTTTAAACATTATTATGTTAAAAGATGTTTTCTTAAATATAGCAGCATTTGGTAAAATATACCTAAAGGCAAAACAATAACATCCTGTCAAAACCCCTGCTTTAGTTTCAAGCTGAACTGCTAATCCTCGGCGTTTTTTATCGTTTCAACATTATTATGTTAAAAGAAGTTTCTTAAATATAGCAGCATTTGGTAAAATATACCTAAAGGCAAAACAATAACATCCTGTCAAAATCCCTGCTTTACTTTCAAGCTGAACTGCTAATCGTCAACGTTTTTTATAGTTTCAACATTATTATGTTAAAATAAGTTTTCTTAAATATAGCAGCATTTGGTAAAATATACCTAAAGGCAAAACAATAACATCCTGTCAAAATCCCTGCTTTAGTTTCAAGCTGAACTGCTAATCGTCAACGTTTTTTATAGTTTCAACATTATTATGTTAAAAGAAGTTTTCTTAAATATAGCAGCATTTGGTAAAATATACCTAAAGGCAAAACAATAACATCCTGTCAAAATCCCTGCTTTACTTTCAAGCTGAACTGCTAATCGTCAACATTTTTTATAGTTTCAAAATTATTATGTTAAAAGAAGTTTTCTTAAATATAGCAGCATTTGGTAAAATATACCTAAAGGCAAAACAATAACATCCTGTCAAAACAGTTGGCATGGCATGCATGTCCAAACAGTTGGCAGGCCAGGTGGGGGCATGGGTGGATGCAGAGGGGCGAGTTCGAGTGGCTTCTCGTTTCTGGCGAGTGCCGGGGCTCGAGGGCATTCTGCCGCTTCTGCTACCCCGCAATCACCACCTCACCACTCTCATCCTCCTCCACACTCATACCTTTCATGGACACGCCTTGAAAGGGGCAACTTTGGGGCTGTTTAGGCAGCGTTTCTGGGTTTCAGCAGGTGCTAGGGCTACGGCGGCAGCCTTGCGAAACTGTCAGCTGTGCCATCGGGCAAAAGCGCCACCTCTTCCAGCTCCCGCCCATGGGCAACTGCCTCCGGATCGCCTGGAGCGTCCTCATCGACCTTTCTCCTCAATCCTAATTGACCAAGCTGGACCCTTCAAGGTCAGGGCAGCAGGGAAAGTAGTGAAGCGTTGGGTGTTGGTGCTGAGCTGTGGTGGTGGTGCACCTGGAGGTGCTGGCTGATTACTCTGCGGAGTCCGCCTGTAATGCCATGGAGCGTTTCTGGTCTAGGCGGGGGATGACAGAGGCAACAATCTACTTGGACAGGGCAACTGCATTCCAGTCGATGGCTAAGAAACTGCAGCCCTATCTCAGCTTTGTCTCTGCCCAGCCGCTAGACATCACTCAGTTTGCGCGGTCCCGGCCCCTCTGTTTTCACCTCATACCCATCCGTGCACCCTGGGTGAATGGCTGTTCAGAATCACTTGTTGGGCTGCTGAAAGATTGTCTCTACCCTGTCCTGTTCCATCGCACACTGTCCAAAGACGTCTTTCACACTGTCCTCTGCCACATTGAGGCATCTTTGAACTCACGTCCTCTTTGCCCTTTGACGATCTGCACGACTTCTGTCCACTCACCCCTAGTCTCTTCATTTCCCAGCCACTGTTTGTGGAGCCCAGCGAGGAGCTCACACCACAGCGCCTAAGGGCAGGCCTGGCAAGGAAGGACGCTGTAGTGGCTGATGTGTGTGTGTGTTGGCACTCAGAGTATGTGGGCTACCTCCGACAGCGGCACCTCAATGCCCTGGGCGGGAAAGCCTCCCGCTGGGCTGAGCTGCTGCCAGTGGGCTCAGCTGCACTGCTGAAGGAGGCTGCGCCACGCCAGTCATGGAAGCTTGTGTGTGTGGTGAAGCAGTTTCCGGACCCCGCAGGTGTCATCCGTTTCTGCGAGGTTGTGGATGTGAAGAAGCGTGTGGTCCGGCGGTCAGTGACCCAGCTGGTCCCCTTGGAGGCTACCGTCTGCGAGCTCCCACCTCCGCCTCAGCCAACTCAAGGCAATCCCACTCCTTTGCCTGCTCATGACCATCCAGTGCAGCAAGAGCAGGTGGTGGAGTCGCAGCAGGGGGAGGAAGTAGCAGAGGAGGGACAAACAGCTGGTCCGGGGGCAGGAGATGCCCGGGAGCAGCGTCCGCGGCGGGCCTGCCACAACCACTGGTAGCCTGGGACTTCGACCGTCGGAAACTCTACCCCCTATTCCCCTTTGTCCCCCAGTTTCAGTTTCAGAGAGGATAGCTTACCATTTGCGCCAGTGCTCTGTTGGGAAAGTGGGCCTTGGGAGTGTCAGTGGGTGAGGTTGGAGAGTGGAGTGGATGTGGAGTGAGAGGAGCTTCCGGGCAATGCTTCTTTCCTACCCTCCTGTCTCTCAGCCCTAGTCCGTTAACCTCAGCATGCTCAATGCAGGGACAGGCAGCCGGGCGCTTGGCGCTGGAAGGGAGCTCCTTAGTTCTCTCCAGCCCGCAGGGTCGAGGCCAGATCCGAGGAGGCTGCGGCCATCGGCTGGCCCAAGTGCGCCCGGCGGAGTGCTGTTTGAGCTCTGCTCAGCAGTTCTCTGCCTCTAGTCCTGGTTCCCCTGCCTCTTCTCTCAAGCTGAGTGTGGGTGTTGGGTGAGTTAAGGGGGAATGGCGAGCGGCGGGGCCCTGCTGAACCTCAACAGCTCTCTCCGTTCCAGCTCCTCCTCCTCCCGCCTGTCATCCATCCTTGGCCCCACTTCCCACTTTGCCCTTGGCACTGAGTCTAGATTTACTGTGTTCACTTTAGAAGATCTCACCCTCTACAGCAATTCCATTCTCTCCAGCTTCTGGTCTACATTTGCTTCAGTATGGTCAGAAGTGGTTGTCTTGTCTGAGATTCTGTGTCGATTCATATTTCTCTTCTGCGTGCAGGCTGGTTCCTGGTTTGATTGGGCTTACGTTTTCTGGTGTGTTGTCAGTGCTGCCCCCCTTTGAGCAGTGGCCAAAGGCCCGGGAGAACTGGCATAGGCGCGGGTGTTTGCCTGCCTTTTCAGGGGGACCTCCCCTCTTTTCATCATTCGTCTCCTGTGTGGGTACTTGTGGAATAAAGTCTCCGAATCAATCAGAAACATTGGATCAGTCTCCGACGATATCGTAGTATTCCTCAGTATCAAAGTTTCTGATTGTTACAACATAAATGTAGCCAGATGGGAAAATCCAGCGGCAGACCTGGAATGAATGGCGATTACTCTAATGCATTGCAACGCAGTTTATTAGCTAGATTTAGTTTTCGAGCGAATTTTGAGACAAAAGACGTGAAGCAAAGTTTAAGCATTTACAAGTTTTCAAAGCTCATCTGGCTTCTTCTAACAGAGCCCTTCGATTGCCCTGTAAAATTAACATAATCAACCAGGTTATTTGCTGAAGGAGGAGACTTGAGGACAACGGTTGTTTGTATGACCAGGATGGGATTTTCAATGCAAGAATTATTTCCAATGTAGACCACTAATGCGCTTGCATTGCTTAAAAAGCTGAGCTGGTCTTCTGCTGAGCTGGTCTTCTCATTCCCGCTTTTGGCCTGATATGTCATTTGCTTCATTCTATTTGTGTAAGAGACAAATCTAGGCTAGGACAAAACTAAATTAAGATTTTGCCTTCAAATTCGCATAAACTTAATCTCATTTTAATGATCTTTCTTTCTGTGCAAAAAATGACAGACAAAGAGCTGTGCACCAAAGCTGAAATGAGACCGCAAACCAAAATAAGCGTGAAAACGATGGTAACTGCAGCAGATGTTAAGGCGAACACTCCCAGAATCAAGGTGCCCATAGAATAAAGCTTCATTCTGGTAGTATTTTTATAGAGCTGGCGCAATTGTTATACATCACAAGAATAAGTATATTTTAGAGTAAAGTGTTTGAAGCTACTTCTTAGGTTGGCTGCTGGTTTACTGGCATATATTTGCTGCTCGCGAATTTATAACCAACCTATCAATGCTTTTTATGATTGCCCGCCTTTTAATTTCGCTAAAAGGATAAACGGTTGGTAATCGGGGCTCCACGACGGTTCATCACCGCGAGGGTTCATCACCGCGACGGTTCATCACCAGCCGAGATGAGATGTAGCTTGCTTCTACTAAACTTTTCTAAACAAATACACTTTTCTATAAATTTTAGATCATCCGCAAATGCGGATTTAAGAAATTCAGGTAAAATAAATCAAAATTGAAAAAATAAATTTTTTTAGTAGGTATAATTTCACTTTTTGAAAACCAGTCATTTTAGGGAAAAATGTAAATGCTTTTGGGACAATATTTAAGAGCTTAATTTAAGCCAGAGTAGAAGTGGAATTGGAAAAGGGGTAGAGTAGAAATTAAGAATGATGGAATGATGAATGAATGAATTTCCGGTGAATGATGCCCTTTTCAAAATTTGACGACTGACGCTCTGGTGCTTCCGTTTTCAAGATTTTAAGGGGTTGAATATGAAGCGAGCTATGAGAGGAGAGATTTAAACCATTATTCGTTTTCGGTCTGTAAAAAATTAATCTAATAAAAAACTGAAAAAGCGCTCCACTTCCCAAAAAGTAATCGATTAACTTGAATCGTAATTTAAAATTAAACCTGCCTCAACATTATCAAGTCTCTTATGGAACATCTTGAATCCACAATTGAAGAATTATAAATGTATGTAGGCCGACGACTGCTAGAGTATTGTAAGATGGTGGAGGCCTCAAGGTGTAGGCTGTGCAGCTGAAGCTGATCTGGTGGTAGGGGTCAACCCTCCAGTACTTTGCCGGACAATACACTTTGCCGGACTATTTGTTTTTTCAATTTTTCTGAAGTTCTTGTGTTGGCTTCGCCCTACTCCTGGTACTATTGTCAGTCCTTGGTACTCCACGACTGGAGGGCGTAGCCGTAGTAGCTCCCTATCGGTCGCTACGAAACCTATGGGTCAAAAACAAAATGTCCGGCAATGTGAAAAGTCCGGCAAAGAACTGACACCCGGGTCAATTAGCATTGACATTGCTCAAACTGCTTTCAACCTACCTCACTCATGAAACTGGAGCATAGTGGATACTGAATGGGCTCTATGATGGTAGAAAGATAGGAAAGATAGGACTATGGCCTTTGGCGGAGGTTTTCTTGCGTTTGCCAGTCTCCACCGGCGCTGGTTCCTTTGGTAGGAGAGCATATATCTGGCAAAACAGTGTTTCATCTGGAGGGTAAAAGAAGGGGAGAATCATCCATCTAAAATGTCCTCAACGAAGTTAATCAAACAACTGATAAAAGAAACCGGTTGATAGAGGATTTTCAAGATACTGATTCTCTGTTATGTGCGCAACGTTATGTGCACCAGAAAACGCCATACCTCAAGCATTCCATTTCGAATACTTCAGAGAGAGAGTTGCGCTGATTGTGACTCTGTCCGTAACGTAATGTTTCACATAGATATTTTTTCGGCGTTAGTGCTTCTGTTCGACAATTGCTCCTTGAAGCTGATAATTGCTGAAAGCAGCTTTTTCAGCCACTGAGGAAGAAGGCATTTTGTAATGGGTCCAGAGCGAAATGCTGGAGCGATAAGCGATACTGGCGTTGTTTTGCAAGCGCCTTGAGTCTACCTCGCGGGCAGTCAATTGGCCCTCTGCAAGCTTGCAATGGAGGCAGGGGGTAGGGGAGTGAAAAAGCATGCTGGACGTAGAGCCGGCTGGCTTCAGGCCAGGTAGACCGGCGTCTATACCTTAAATTAGACGCTGTGGATCTGGCTGCCGCATATTTCGTCCCACATTTATGAGGTTTCGCTGCTGTTATTTTATTTTTTAATTCCCATTTGCCTTTGATGGGATATGGATGAGCGATAGCTTTATTCTCGAATCATTCAATAGAAGGAAAATGACATGCCGCAAGCTTGGCATTGATTATCTTCACGTTGATTGAATAGCGTTGAGAATCTTGTCAAGCATCGAGATTCTACAAATGCAAAGCTGTCATTAGAATCAGACAGACATCGGTCAAAGCATCAGACAAAAATCAACATTTCTATTTTTCAGTGCTAAATATACTGTTTATGCACCAAAGCACTGAGTGGCTAAAAAAGCGTCCTCGGTGAGGTCAGCAGAAGGGGGTAGACCGAGTTCATCTAGGCGAGAAAATTGATTGGAAGAATGTTTAGTTTACTTACGAATACTTATCTACTGCGGGATATAATATATCTGGTACCATTGGCAAGCCAAAAGTGGGTCTCTTTTCTCAAATTTTGTAATTGCCTCGAGCAAAAAGTCAGGGAAATACATCTACTGCTAGTGGAATCTGCTGCTTGGACAGTTGCATTTTGTTTTTGGCGCGCAGTTCAGTGTCTCTTTCCATGCGCGCCAAAAACAAAATACAGATGACGCAGCAGATTCCACTAGCAGTAGATGTATTTCCCTGACTTTTTGCTCGAGGCAATTACAAAATTTGAGAAAAGAGACCCACTTTTGGCTTGCCAATGGTACCAGATATTTCTTCCACTTTTAATATAGTATAAAACATATAAATATAAATTTTTAAATTTTCGGTTATATATTTATTTGTTAATTTTTTTATTAGATAAAATAAAATAATAGTAAGTAAAAAATAAACTTGTTTGGAAAATTATAACAAAAATTTACAAAAACGAAAAATTCAATGCAAATGTAATGACTAACTAAAATATTTTTGAGAATTTTTTTGACATATTCTCAAGGCAATCGATTTTTGGGAGAAAAAAGCTTTATTTAGGCCTTCCGATGGTACCAGTTGTTTTCTCAATTTTAAACACACAAAAAGAAAGACATGCATGAGAGGGATTCGAACCTGCCAGTTTCATATAGCTGACCAATCGCTTACACCACTGCACCACTGATGCACATATAACCGCTGTTTAACTTAAAACTTATCAATGAATTCCTACATAAGGCCCAGGGACCCGGGGAAGGGGGAAGGGGGGAAGAAATGAATACCTACTATCGTCCATTGAATAGATGCGGAGGAGGAGAAGGAGGAGGAGGAGTTCGGACAAATGGTTTTTTGCATTTTTCATGGGAAAATAAATTGTTTTATGCAAAAGTCAAAAGATAAACTATAGTCAATTCAATGTTTCTCTTTCCAATGCAAAAAGAATCGAAGCTAATGGAGCTTTCTGTGACGAACGGCAGCCTTATCAAAATTGAGATCTAGCAATAACCCCAAAAACGTACACCTGGGTCGAAAAGAGGGGCTGGGCGCTGACACTTCGCTAACGCTCGCTCGCGCCAGCCCAATTAAGCGCTGTGCTTTTTTATGCCGCTTGAATAATGATGATAGCGGCAAAAAATCTGCCATTCATGATTAAAGTTCTAGGCTGCTTAATCAGGCCTGGGCAAAACCGGGAATGTTTTTAGCTATTTCTATTACAGTTCTCATGTGTGGCGCAATTTTTCGTTTAGCCACATGCCGCTTACATGATTTTAATTTTTTATAAAAATCAAGTTTAGGCATTGAGAGTAGAATTAACGTGCGTACTGAGCGATGAATTGGTGAGTGGCAGAGAGGGAGATGTGTGAGTGATGATCTGAGGGGTCGCATGTGCTCCGCGAAGTTGGCCTGGGAGCCTAGCAACCTCCGCTCCAGTATCGTGTTCCAGTCGCTGAGGCCAACCCTTTGCGAGGATTCCAGTTGCCCTGACGTCACTGAGAAGATGGCAATCAATTGTTTTTGAGAGTGCCGAAGATGATTTTTGCGCGGCCGAAGGCCGCCAGCCGCGGAGGGCAGGGCAGTAAGAGCTCTGTAGGCCGAAGGGCATGGGTGCGGAGGCCCCGGAGCATAGCCTAGCATGCGAAGCATGCTAGGCGAAGCGTAGGGGCTGTAGCACCCATGCCCGGAGGCTGGAGGAGCTCTGGTGCCCTGGCCAAAGCGGCGGGCGGCCAAGGCCAGCTTAACCAGTTACCCCATTTTTGCGTCCGTCTGTCCGCATATATATATATATCTCTTATTATATACGCGTGATGTTATTTTGGGAGGGGTCTCTGGGCTACCTGAATTCTTTTTGTATCATGGCATATGATAGCTCTATGTATCGATCTTGAGGAGGTGTTTAATAATTTTTGGGGCGCGCTGTGTATGGGTAATGCTAAAAATAAGAAATAATCGAAAACGTGTCCATTTTTGCCATTTTTGGTCCTTTTTTGACTTTGAAACTTCATAAATCCTCCATTTTTTAACATTTTTTGTCGGACTTTTTTTTAAATTAAAGCTACAAGAGTTTGCATTAAATCCATTGGTTAGTTTTCATAGTTTTTAGTAAAATGTTTGAAAAAAAATGGATTGACTGATGCCAATTTTTCGATTTATGGCCTACCGAGGAGTCTGATGTATTTGGGATGAATGAAGTAATTCTTCAAGGCAAGGGTGAGTCAGTGTTTGCCCATGTTTTGCGAATGACGTGCATTGACCTAAAGTATTCTCAAGCATCTTTTGAGATCTTTGAGCCTGTTATGCTGTGAAGTGGCTGGAAAGGCCATGGTGCAGTGTTTACATGGCTATGATCTTGTCCTTAAAACAATCGGTTTTGAATATATTGCATAGCGATTATATTGAATTTGTAATAAAGCTATTTCATTTAAGCATTTGACAATATATAATTGGTTGTTTACAATGGTGGCCGCGCGAAGCGCGGCCACTGACCAATATTACTAGTATATATATATATATATATATATATATATATATATATATATATATATATATATATATATATATATATATATATATATATATATATATATATATATATATATATATGTCTTTCCGGGGACGGGCCTCCGCGGTTTTTCAGCGAAATTGGCTGATTTTTTGCATGAAGGTCCGACTGGGTGGTATCTCCAGGCCATTTTTTGCGCTTGACGTAATTTTGCGTTTTTCGCCCAAAACCCAAATTTTTGATGTTTCAAAGTACAAAAATTCATAAATCACGTGTTTTTCAACGAAATTGGCTGATTTTTTGCATGAAAGTCCGCCTGGGTATTATCTCCAGGCCATTTTTGGGCTTGACGTAATTTTTCGATTTTTGCCCAAAACTCAATTTTTTGATGTTTCAAAGTACAAAAATTCATAAATCACTGGTTTTTCAACGAAATTGGCTGATTTTTGGCAGATACGTCCGTCGAGGTGCTATCTTGAAGCTGGCAAAAGGAATTTCCGAAATATTGGTTATTTCTCAGTTTATGGCCAAAAACCTAAATTCTTGATGTTTCAAAAATTTGAACATCCATAAATCGATGGTTTTTCAATGAAATCAGTTGAATTTTGGCATGTACGTCTCTAATGGTGATATATTGAATTTGATAATAGAATTTTTTGACACATTTATTATTTCTTGATTTATAGTCAAAAACCTAAAATCTTGATGTTTCAAAAATCTATTTTTTTTCATTAATTTGGAACAGTTGGAACAGTTTTGTTACAAATTTGGAACAGTTGGAACAGTTTTGTTACAAATTTGGAACAGTTGGAACAGTTTTGTTACAAATTTGGAACAGTAGGAACAGTTTTGTTACAAATTTGGAACAGTTGGAACAGTTTCGGAAGAATTTGGAACAGTTGGAACAGTTGGAACAGTTATTTGAGGAAACTGTTCCAACCTTGCCCCAAATTTGGAACAGTTTTTCTGGAAACTGTTCCAAGTCAAAATTTTAGGGTTGGAACAGTTTCCGGGAAACTGTTCCAAATTTGGGGCAAGGGTTGGAACAGTTTTCCCCCAGAAACAACTGTTCCAAGCCGAGTTGCACTTGGTTTTTGCCAGTTTACTAATTCAATTTTCAATATTTTATCAAAATTCCTTCTGAGGTCGCTCGGGGATGATCTTATACAGCGACCTCTATTTTTTTTCATGTTTAAAACCATTATTTCATGTAGAAAACATGAAAAAACATGAAACTGTTCCAAATTTCAAAAAAAAACTGTTCCAAAAACTGTTCCAACTGTTCCAAAAACTGTTCCAAACTGTTCCAACTGTTCCAACTGTTCCAACTGTTCCAAATTTGTAACATTCGGCAGATACGTTTGCTGCGGCAGTATCTTAAAGCAGTTAAAAGGAATTGCCTAGCTTATTATCTGGAACAAAGGCCGCGCATCTTGGCAACAGCCGAGAATACCTTGTTTGCATGAAGGTCCGTCTGGGTGGTATCTCCAGGCCATTTTTGGTGCTTGGCGTAATTTTTTGAATTTCGCCCAAAACTCAATTTTTTGATGTTTCAAAGCACTAAAAATCGTAAATCACTGGTATTTTGATGAAATTAGCTGAAATTTCGCATGAAAGTCCGCCTTGGTGATGCCTTGGCCCCATTATTAGGGCTTGGAGAAATTTTTTGATTTTCACCCAAAACTCAATTTTTTGATGTTTCAAAATACGAAAAATCGTAAATCACTGGTTTTCCAATGGAATTAGCTGATTTTTGGCAGATACGTCCGTCTAAGTAACATTTCAAAGCTGGCAAAAGGAATTTTTGAAATTTATTATTTCTTGATTTATTGTCAAAAAACCAAAATCTTGATGTTTCAAAAATTCAAACATCTATAAATCCCAAGTTTTTCAAAAAAATTAACTCAATTTTGGCAGTTAGGCTTGTTTAGGTGTCTTGAAGCTGTTAAAAGGAATTTATGAAACAAATTTGTAATATTTCGCTTTGTGGCCAAAAACCTAAAATTTTGATGTTTAAAAAATTCAAACAAGCATATGTTTAAGATTTTTGAACTAAACCAGCTGATTTTGACTAGAAGTGATTCTTATGCATGGATTATAACGTTGCTTACTTGGAACAAGGGCCGCGCATCTTGGCAATAGCCGAGAATACCTTGTTTGAGTCAACAGACCTGGACAGAATTGTATTTCATTGAAAGCATTGTATAGGGGTTCATGGCAAGTTGGAGAGCTTTTCTAGTCATTTGTAGGTGAATACGACGCCCAGATTCTGCACATGACACTTTCAAAATATGAGACCTGTGAATGTTTTTTCAATCCGTTCAATCCTCGTTGAATCAGGGAGGTGATACATATTCCAGAATGGGTCTGACATAAGGAGAGAAAGCCTTTGAAGGTGTAGAGAGAGAAGGTCGAGAGAAACATTTTTTCAAGACGTGTCACATAAATTCAGCTTGGCAACAACATATGGCAGGGACATTTGGGCTAAAAAAGAGGTTGGACGACACTAGCACCCTTAAATCACGCTGGACGTTATGGGATAACAGTAGGAGAGGGGGGGGCGCAAAGAATGTAGGTCTGCGCCAATACTACTTTTATTGGGAGGCCAGTGCATTTATGTGGTGATATCTGGTTGCCAACTATCAGTCCAGCATTCCAGTGCAAAAAGGGCCTTTTGCCTGAGAACAGAGAACACTGGGAAATAGTTAATCTCACAGCGCGCACCAAAAATGGTCGAAATTTGTGTTAAGGCCACGAATATTCAGCTATATATTTGCAAATGTGGTAGTAAAATGAATTATTTTCAGCTGCCTAATACGCCAGATGAACGAGAGCAATGCATCAGGATCGGCATACCGGGTGGAGACGTTTGGGGTGCTAGCATTAATGGGCGGCAGTGTCTCAGTGCTGGCCAACATTCTCATCCTCCTGGCTGTGGCCAAAACCAAAGTCCTCTCCAGCAAATGCTACCAGCTCATGGGTGGCTTCACAGCCATCATGCTGACTCAGAGGTCTTTTGAGGCAGCATTCATGTGCAGGCAATCTGGCCCTGGCGGATCTGATCAGCAGCTGCGGTTTCGTAATCTACGGCAGCCTCATTTGTCTTGGCTTTACGGCCAAGGCCGGCCGCCCGCTCAGCAACCGCCTCTGCTTCCTTCTCAACCTCCCTTTCGGCCTCAGTTTCCCCGTCTCCAGCTTCATGATACTCGCCATCGGGTTTCTACAACTGCCACTCTTCAGCTATTCCTTGAGTAAAGGTGAAGGCAGAGCAATTGATGTAATTAATCTTCCCCAAGAATTTTCTCCTCTCCCCCATGGGCCACATATATCAGGCCAACAGTTAACCCAACATAATCAGGCGCATGCCTACATAGTTACGGGATGACAGGCGCATGCCTATGTACAGCCCGGCTCGGCTAAAATTTGTCAAAATGTAGAAGATACTTAAAGCAAGGTTTCCTGAAAGTATTGAACGTATTTCAACATTTTTGAAGCTCACAGTAACTCAGTACATTTTGACAAATTTTAGCCGAGCCGGGCTGTAGTGCGCGCATGCCTATCAAGAGTAGTTGATGCAGCTGCGATCGTCTGCTGGCCGTCCGCCTCCCCACCTACTACAAAGCCATGCCGAAGCGACGCTACGTGCAGAGCGCCATCGGAGCAGCCTAGCTCTTCGGCCTCCCCTTTCTTCTCGTCGGCTTTCTGGCCACGGAAAAGGCTCCGGTGCCTGCCTGTGTGCAGGCAACGGCCTTTCGCGGTTCCGCTGCCTCCCTCTTGCCCAATCATTCTCAGTACTCTGCATCCTTGAAGGACCGGCTTTGTATGCTTGGCTACTCGCCACGCTCTGCCTAAATCTTGGCGTCCTCATCGTCTATGCCATCACGGCTGTCTACACCAGGAGCCACTCTGACCACGGCATTGTGCCTGCCCATTTACTATCAAACTACAATGACGGATGATCTATTGGGCTGGCGCGAACGGAGCTTTAGCGAAGTGTCAGCGCCCAGCCCCTCTTTTCGACCCAGGTGTATGTTTTGAGGGTTATTGCTATATCTTAAAATTGATAAGGATTTTGTGCTTCATAGAAAAGTCCAATCGTTCTGATTCTTTTTGCATTGGAAAGGGCACCATCGAATTGACCAAAACTCGCGAGAAATCGGCTAAAAAGGGCAGAATACAAGAAAAAATCACTCAAAACCATTTGTCCGAACTCCTCCTCCTCCTACTACTCCTCCGCATCTGCTCAATGGACCATAGTAGGTATTCAATTGGTCAACGGTAAAGGGTAGATAGACTTGGGCATGCGAAGGGCTTAGATGTCAAATTAATTAAGACTTAATTAGAGCAATTGATTCAAAGGCTCAGTGGTCGAGCGGTTTGGCCGTTTGCCCCTAACCTAGTGAGGGCTTGGTTCGAATCCTCCCCAGTGCAAAGTTTTTTTGCCTTTTTATATTTTTTTGTCTCTGTATATATGTTTTTAAAATTTTAATTTTTGTGTATTTTTGTGTATCATTCGCGCAGCCCCCTTCTCTCAGCGCACCCTGTCAAGCAAGTAAAAGTAAAATTTCTCAATCCCCGAAAACGAAACGCCTGAAAATGGCGGAAAAGAGTCCTTCTGCCAATTCTGAGGCCATGGACGATGAAGAAGAAGATCTCACTTGCCGCTCCTGCCATCTGGTCGCCTTCACCGACTCCTCCGACAACCGCCACAACAGCTTCACGTGTTCTGCATGCACCCGCCCCCAGTGCTTCGACTGCGAGCTCGGTCGGAAACCGGGCAAGAATGTCATGAGCGCCTTCCGCCTGCCCTGCGTCTCCCTCACCTGCAAGCACTGCCGCACCTCTCCGTCCATCAAGGTCCGCATCCCCTCCGCCCCCAACGAGGCCAACATCGCCACCCGCGTCGACAGCCTGGAGACCAAGCTCACCCAACTCTGCGACTACATCCTGCCTCGCCCCACCCACTCCCAGCCCCGTTCCCTTTCCTACGCCTCCGCAGCCAGCAAAAACGTCCCTCCAAAACCAGCCTCACCCCCCACCCTCGCAGCCCAGCTCTCCCTCGCATCCAAGCAAACGATGGAAGAAGCCGAGCGCCAACGCACTGTCCTCCTTCACGGCATTCCCTTCGCCGACGATGAAGACATCCAGCACACCTGCCTCGACCTCGTTGAAGCTCTCGGCCTCAAGGCGTCTGTGAAGATCGACAAGGCCTACCGCCTCCCCTCCCGCCCTCCCTCCCCCTCCACCCAACCCACTGACCAACCCCCTCCTCCTCCTCCGCCCGTCAAACTGCTCCTTCTCTCTGAAAGCATGCAACGAGCCCTGCTCTCCGCCGCCCCAAACCTGAAGACCCTCCCTCACCACGGCAACATTTTCATCCGCCCTGCCCGCTCTCGCGAAGACTCCTGGCTCATCGCCCAGCGCATCAAACGCCGTCAGGAGCTCTCAGCCGCCGCCGCCCCTGGTGTGGAGTACCGAATCCTGTACAAGGCCTCCGGCTTCCCTCTCATCCGCATCTCCGACGGCACCCGCGACAGGGACTGGTCAGACTCAGACTCGCCTGCTCCTCCCACAACCGCCCCTCCTCCTTTTCCACAATAAGCCCCAGCCCTCCAACCACAGCTTCTTCCCTTCCCCCCCTTGTCTCTGCTGTTAGCAGCCCTCCGCTGCCCGTCCGGAGAGGGCTAGGCCTTGCACCTCGCCTGGGGTCTGTGTACAGACTGCCCGGAAACTTCCCGCAGGGGATGGCCGGGGTGGCGGAGGAGTTGCAGTCTCAATTCATGTTGCTATTTTTCAATGCCAGGGGCATAAGATCTTCCACTGCCACCCGCCCAAAACTTCAGCTTCTCTCTACACTCCTAGCCAGCTCCCAGTTCCAGATCATTTGTATTTTTGAAACTTGGCTTTCTCCCTCCATTCCTAGTTCTCTTTTCAACTGGAGTGCTAAGTATTCCGTCATCCGCTGTGATAGGGCTTCAACTGGAGGTGGGACGATGATCCTCACAGATCCTTCACTACACTCCTACTCACCCTCCCTCCCTCCTCTGCCACATTCCAGCATCGAATTAGCCTTTGCTCTAGTTGCCAGCTCCCCCAAGGGTCGTCCAGCGTTGATTGTCTCCTGGTACAGGCCCCCAGGCCAGCCCCTTCCAATTCTCGAGCAGACCCTCCGCTACCTCTCCCAGGTGCTACGCCGCTATTCTGACCATTCCACTGCAATCTGTGCTGACGCAAATCTGCCCTCCATAGACTGGAGCAACCAGCACTCCTCCTCCACTGCCGGCCAAACTCTGCTCAACTGGGCTTCGCTCAATGGCCTTCACCAGATTGTCTCTGAGCCGACAAGGGGCAACAGCCTGCTGGACATCTGCCTCATGAGCTCCCAGTGGCAAGACATCCAGCCCTGCGTTGGTCCGCCTCTCTTGCTCAGTGACCACTCATCTGTGAGCCTTCCGGTCTCCCTCCCCTCTGCCCAGCCAGCTCTCCCTTCTCTGCCTGCCCCCAGGGTCAAAAGATTCCTTTGGGGGAAGGCGGACTTCGAGGGCCTAAACTCCTTTCTCTCTGGAACAGACTGGGAATATTTAGCAAGTTTGGCCTGGGATGGGAGCAGCTTCTTAGACCTCGTGGAGATTGTCATCCAAAACGCAGCTGAGGCATGCGTCCCATCTAAATCCCTTCCTGGTCATTCCCTTGCGCCTCGTCCAACCCGCGGCCCCCTTCGCCCCTCCACAATCAGGCTAATTTCAGTACGCCAGCGCCTTTACAGGAAGCGAAATGTGAGTGCTAGGGCCAAGCGTGCATTTCTAAGAGCAGCTAAGGAGTGCAGACGGTGTATCAAGCGAGATGTGGCTGTGCATGAAGCCTCACTAACAACTCACCCAGGCGGAGCCTCTATGGGCATTTACTGGCTGTTCGCAGCAAAAACAGGGAAGAAAGATGCCTCAGTGCCCCCCCTCCTCCTCTCCTCTCCCGGCAGCCTCAGCCAGCTGGCCTGCTCCGACGAGGAGAAAGCCTCTGCATTTAGCTCCCTCTTTTCCTCTGTATTCCTTGTGGACAATGGCAGCCTTCCCGCGCCCTTCCCTTGCCTCCACCGCACGCTTGGCGCACCTGGCCCCTCAACTCATGCCTGTTCCCCGGCCCCTCATGCACCGGTTGACCTGCCCATCTTCTCCCCATCGAGTCTCGCTGCCATTTGCCGAAACATCGCCCCAAAAAGGTCAATCGGTGCTGATGGCCTTTCACCCGCTTTTGTTCGCAAATGTGCAGCTGGTCTGGGAACGCCACTAACAATCCTTCTGGAAATTTGTCTAGCAACTGAGTCCTTTCCCAGCCAGTGGTCGCGGAGCATTGTTGTCCCTATTTACAAGAAAAAGGGCCCAGTGAATGAAGCCAAATCCTACCGTCCCATCTCACTCCTGCCTGCTCTATCCAAGTGCCTTGACCGCCTTCTAGCCAGACACCTCAGAGCTGAGCTAGAACTAAACCGGATCTTTCCTACAAACTTCCATGGTTTTCGTCCTAAACGCTCAACCACCTCCAACTTACTCTCCTTTTGGCACTTTGCAGCAGAGGAAAGGTGTCGGGGGAACTCCATCGACGTTGTCTACGTAGACTTCTCCAAGGCCTTCGATCGGGTCTCACACCAGAAGCTTCTGCACGTTTGTCAGTGTCTGGGCTTTCAGCCAGCATTTTGCCATCTACTGGAACAGTTCATCAGCAACCGTTCTTTCAGCGTGAGGCTAGGCCAGTCAACTGCTCCCCCAGTCCCAATTTCCTCATCAATAATACAAGGTGGCTCATCGAGTCCGCTGCTGTTCAATGTCTATGTCCTGTCTCTCGCCTGGGCCATCAACCAAACCCCGGGTGTGGCTGCATGGTTCTACGCCGACGATCTACGACTTGCAGCGCCAGCCACCAGAGGAGCAGCCAACTCACCTTTACAGTCCGCCCTTAACCAGCTGAATAAATGGTCTGAAGCCTGGCAACTACCCTTGGCACCAGAAAAATGTCTTGTATTTCGAATAGGCACTGGACAACCTGCTTCCCTCTCCCTCGGAGGCGCCACTCTCTCAGCTCACAAACCAGACTGCAGTATTCGAGACCTTGGTGTTCAGATTCACCCACAGCTACTGAAAAAACCGCAAATATCCTCTGTAATCTCTGCTGCGAATCATGCCGCATGGCTCACAAGGAAATGTTTCACTTTTCCCTCGCTGCCGACTATGGCCAAGGCATACATCACCTATGTGCGTCCACACCTAGAGCATGCAAGCCCCGTCTGGTCTCCAATAAAAAGAGCAGAGATTAACCGTCTTGAGCGGGTGCAAAAGTCCTTTGCAGTGCACATTTTCAGAAGGACGGGACGGAGCAGTAAGGGGACGGGATACAAAGGACGGTGCAAGCTCCTGGGCTGGGAAACCCTGGAATTTCGGCGGGCCCTGGCTGATCTCCTGCTGCTAAGGCGCTGCTACATTGCCGTGAAGTGTGCTTTAGGCTCAGGCTTCCTCAACCTTGACAATCCCTCGCCCACTCAGTCGCGCGCTCCCCTAAGCCAGCATAACCACCCAAAACCACTAGATCTTTCAGCCTCCAGTTCCAATGCCTTTCTCTTCCCTTCTAGCTCCACCTCCCTAGCTTCGCCCAGTGCCAAAGCCCAAATTTTCCTTCATGGCTGCCCAGTGTTCTTTCCCCGCATTAGCGGCTCCCTCCGAGGCCGCCACCACCTGGAGCCTCCCTCCCTGGGGGGTGGGGCAATGGCGGGAGTCTGGCCGCACAGGGCACGGGAGACCTGGAATAAGTTCCCAGAGAAGGTGGTCCTGGGTGCGAGGGCGGCCTTCGTCCTTCACGCCAGTCAACTGCTGGGGGCCTCGCGATGAGAAGCACTCCTCCGCTCTTCATCCTCATGATCAACACTTGACTCTTCACCTTCACTTTCGTTTGATGCCGCTGTTAGGCGGCCTATTTTCTCACCCAGCTATCAAAAGATAAAGCTGGCGTCTCGAAAAAAAAAAAAAGTTGAGAAAATAACTGGTACCATCGGCAGGATAGTTCTCTCCCAAAAATCGATTGGCCTGAGTATGAGCAATGAAGATTTCTCAAAAATTTGTATGTTTGCCAATAAATTTGCATTCTATTTTTCATTTTCGAAACTTTTCTTTTTGGTATATTTTTTAAATAAGTTTATTTATCATTAATTTATTTGTCTAAGAAAATCCTTACTAAATATATAACCAACAATATAAAATTTGTATTCATACATTTTATTTTATTTTAAAAGTGGAAGAAATATCTGGTACCATCGGCAGGGGTTTACATAAGATCAGTGCGGGATTGCAGAATGAGCCCCACACGCACTCGGCGCGCTGCATTCGCACACGGCAGATCATGCACTCCCTCTACTGCATCATGCTTGTCTTCTGCTCCACCTCCTTCGCCACCACCCTCGTCATCTTCACAAACACCCTCCTCCTGCCCAACACCTCTCCCCTCACTCAGGTTTTCACTCACTCACTCCTTCCATCCTCAAGCAACAGTGCTATGGTCAGTTCCACGCCAGTCTGTATGCTAGCCTGTTGGCCAACCTGAATGCTGGCAGCAACTTCTTCGTCTACCTTTGTTGTAGCGGAGAGTTTCGCCGAGCTCTAGCCCTCCTATTCCGCGTGCAATCAAACCAGTTGCCTCCTATGCTTAGTTTATCGCTCGCTGAGAAGATGCTGTTGCAGAGAAGCAAGTCCAAAGAACTTCAGCAAGTCCGTCGACTCCAGGGTTGCTGTCTGAGTTGAGAGCCTACTGATGAGAAGAGTTTAGAAGGCTAAGATGGCGATTGGGGAGCCGGAGTTTTTGGAGCCGGAAGAAGCGGAGCCACTGCGAAAATCCGAAAGAAAAACATTGTCGGCTTGCGAGTTGAAAAATGAGTGCTGAAAAGCATCTGAATAAATAACTGGTATCATTGCTTAAGCGAAAGTAAAGCTTTTTTCCCTTGAAGTGAACTTTCCCAAGTCGAGTTAGCACACCCATTATTTGTAGTTGCTTCTTTGCGAATTCTGTGAAACAGTTGATTGTTTTAACTTTTCTGCTGCTTGGCATTCAAAAGTTTTGAATCCTGACCCTGTTGGCAATGTTTTGCCATGGTGTTTTATCTGCTCGTTAGCAGAGATCTCAATTTTCCTGGGACGTTGGTGTCAGTGGTGTTAGGTAAAACTACTTGGCAGTTTCATTTCACTTTTCCACCTCGTGAGGTAAAACCCCAATCATTTTGCTTCACTTTCAACCTCATGCATTTTAGCTAAAATTAGTTACACTTAAAAATTTGAATTTTTCCACTTTTTACAATGTTTTCACTTTTTTTCCACTTTTTTGGTCTGTTTGCATAAAAACGTCCCAAGTTGTCTCAAAATTGCTTCAAATTGCACGGGAGAGTATTTGAAACAAAACAGAGCAATGCAAGGCATGGCTGAAACAGTCAAAAGAGAATCCTACTTGAGGTTGAGGAACTGATGATTGACTTGCATAAGGATTTCTGACTGGACCTGTTTCTGGGATAGACTATTTCGGAGGCCACCTAACAGCAAACCCATCTTAGAAAACATTCTTTCTGCAGCTGAGCTCGAGCTGGGGATTGAAAGGAGTGGCAAGGCGACATCATTGAGGGGTGAGTTGATGAAGGAGATAGCCTTGGTGGCAGAAAGATAGCCAACCGGGTTGGCCCAACCCTCCTATCTTGCTGGTGCCAGAAAAAAGTCCATGTTTTATGACCACCTTCTCAAGGACAACTGTCCAGCAAACGCACAGATCACATTTTCAAGGCCCACATTAGCACAAAAATGAATCTGCAAGAGAAAATTTGAGAAAATTAGTGCTCAAACAGCAAAAAAAACGGCAGGATTTTACTCAAAAGTAGAAAATAAGTGGAAAGTGAAATGGAAAGAGAAAGTGGAAAAGAAGTGAAACGTTACACTTCACTTCCACTTCAACCTATGGGGGTCCAAAACATATTACTTCACTTCCGCTTCCACCTCGAGGGTTCCAAAAGAGTTTTTTTTCCACTTTTTTCTACTTTCCACTTTTTTTTCCACTTTTTACTTAACACCACTGGTTGGTGTCATGGAAAATGTGAAGACTGTAGCGACATGTGCTGAAAGCAAAAAGAAACCCAAAATTTTATTCGATTTCTTCAGCAACATTTGTTTTTTTACATTTGTTTTGTTAAGGTGATGAGACGCCGATGTTTGCAATAATTTGAGCAGTAATACCTTGGCTTCGGTTGGATTTTGTGCGGTTACAGCAATGTTTGGTATGTGGGAAATAGCATCGGGACATTAAAAACGATTTGCAGTACGCATTCTTGTCTTTGCTCCGGCAAGAATAAGTACTGCAAATTTCAGCTAACCTATCTCTTTCACTCAAACTATGTGCCATTCCTTCAATGCGATCCCAGCTTGTGAATATGGCTGGCTTAGCGTTTTGCTTTATTTGTTATTTATTTATTCTAAAGCCTCGATTATCTAAAACCAATATTTAGATGCCCGGGTAAATTGATCAGAGTTATTTCGCAACAAAACTTCCAGGCTGTATCTCGTGTGCCGCAATTGGCGTTTTCTTGACGTTCTATTTTTGACCGCGGAGCGACCCGAAGGGCCGCTCCGCGGTCTATAGAGGTTACTAAACTTTTGTCTCCATATATATGTATATCTGGTACCATCGGCAGGCCAAATGTGGGTCTCTTTTCTCCAAAATTAGCAATCGCCTCGAGTAAAAAGTCAAGGAAATACAATTTCTGCTAGTGGAATCTGCTGCTTGGACAGTTGCATTTTGTTTTTGGCGCGCAGTTCAGTGTCTCTTTACATGCGCGCCCCAAAAAAAAATGCATATGACGCAGCAGATTCCACTAGCAGAAATTGTATTTCCTTGACTTTTTACTCGAGGCGATTGCTAATTTTGGAGAAAAGAGACCCACATTTGGCCTGCCGATGGTACCAGATATTTCTTCCACTTTTAATATAGTATAAAACGTATAGAAAACAAATTTTATATTGTTGGTCATATATTTGGTTAATATTTTAGTGAATAAATAAATAATTAAACTTTTTTTAAATATAACAAAAAGAAAAGTTTCGAAAATGAAATACAATGCAAATTTGTTGGCAAACTAATATATTTTTGAGAAATTTTCTTGCCGCATACTTAGGGCAATCGATTTTTGGGAGAAAAGAGCTTTACTTATGGCCTGCCGATGGTACCAGTTAAAAAACTAAAATTCACAAAAATAAAAAAAAGGAGTGCCTATGAAGGTTTCGAACCTGCCAGTTTCATCCAGCTGGCCAAACGCTTACACCACTACACCACTGGTGCATATGCCTCAGTTGTTTTACTGAAGACTTATGAATAAAAATACATGTGGTCTAGGCAGCCGAGGATGGGGGGTGGGAGAAGAAATGAATACCTACTATCGTCCATTGAATAGATGCGGAGGAGGAGAAGAAGGAGGAGAAGGAGAAGGAGTTCGGACAAATGGTTTTGGGTGATTTTCACTTGTATTCTACAATTTTTGGGCGATTTCTCGCGAGTTTTGGTCAATTTGCATATGCTCTTTCTATTGCAACAAAAATCAAAGCAAATGGAGTTTCCTGTGAGAAGCAAGAGCCTTATCAAAATTAAGATCTAGCAATAACCCTCAAAACGTACACCTGGGTCGAAAAGAGGGGCTGGGCGCTGACACTGCGCTAAAGCTCCGTTCGCGCCAGCCCAATATGTTCCTGGAAGTGTTGTTCCTGACCGAATTCTCAACGGATCTTGACAAACTTTTTTTTCCTGAAAGGTAATAAAATATTAAGAAAATCTGGGGGGGGGTGGAACAGGTCCCAGAGCTTTTGAAACATTACTTTTGTGGGTAGAAAGGTTTAAACATGGGGTATGCTGAGAAATGGCGAATTCTCAATGGATCTTGACAAACTTTTTTTCCTGAAAGGTAATAAAATATTAAGAAGATCTGGAGGGGTGGAACTGGTCCCGGAGCATTTGAAACATTAAATTTTTGGGTAGAAATGTTGAAAAATTGGGCATGATGGGATCCGTTGAATTCTCAACGGATCTTGGCAAACTTTTTTTTTCCTGAAAGGTAATAATATTTTAGGAAGATCTAGAGGGGTGGAACAAATCCCAGAGCATTTGAAACATTACTTTTTTGGGTAGAAAGGTTTAAAATTTGGGTATGTTAAGAGATCCGTGGTCACCTATTGCGCTCTGCGCCATATACTTGTTAAAAAATATTCTGACAGCTATGTCAATAAACTATTTTAATGAATTAATAAAATCAGTTATGGCGAAAAGTTTAATTACTAAAAGGCTGAGCTTGTGTAGACATTTTGTACTAAAATAGGCTAGCAAAATTAGAGCACAGCGGCAGGGAAGGTGGAATGGAGGAGAGAAAATAGCAGGGCTCAGTAGGACAGTGACAGTAGAAGGTGGCTGATTAGAAGCCCGCAAAGAACTCTTTGAATGACTGCAGACACCCGTCTGAACAAATTCACAGCTATAATTAACAAGTTTTGCAATTAGTCAATTAATCCATTCTATAATTAACAAGTTTTGCAATTAATGCCTAACCAGGGCTTCCACTGAAACATCAAGGAAGCGAGCAGGATGACATTTGCAGTTCACTCATACTTTCTCTCATCCAGCAGTTCATTCTTTAAAGGCACAGTGCCAAAAAATGCACCTCCTCCAATTGAGCTAGTATTTTTTCCTGGTTACAGGACACCAAGTTAGGAGGGCAAGCATATTCAGTTTTTTCACTTTTGTTAAAAAGTTTTGACAAAAAAATTTTTCAAAGTTTTACACATTGTAGCATAGGAAAAAGTGTAAAAAAATTCATCAAAAATCGGAGGAGTCTTTTCCGCTTTTTTCCCGCTCAACAGTGGAGGCGGGGAGGTGGGATATAAATGGAGACAAAACTGGGCTATACCCACACGTTATAATGCTGAATGAGAAACTATCAGCTTAATATAACGTTGAAATGATATAATACTTATATAATATTTTCTACATCAGACTACTGGGTAGCAAACAGGCTTGCTTTATTGCGTATTATTAGTTACTTTTTCTAACAATCGCAAGGAATAAACATTTTTGTAAAAAGCAAAGCACAAGTATCAACAATAGAGAAACGAAAAGCAAACAAAAATCTTAGAACATATTGGAGCTTCCCTCAGAATTGCCTGTCAATGATGGATTAAGATCCTGCCTGAGAGGCTTTTTCTTCTCGCCTGGCTTAGAGCTACTCTGCCCTAGTGTATCATTTAGAAGACGAACGTAGCCCTTCATGAAAATTCTCTTGAAACAGCCGCCCACCACCCGAGCAGTCAGGTCACAGGCCTTGCAATATGAGCCATTGCAAAAATAGGAAGAATGGAGAGAAGAGGGTAACCGAGGCTGAAGGTGGATGAGTCTGTGGAGGGAGAAAGGAGAGGATGTCGGAGGCAAGCTTGCAGTTGAGAGCAGCCCAGAGCTGGCGTTCATTGAGCTCGGAGTGTGGAGAGGTGGCGAGAGCGTAGTCGACGGCACAGAAGTAGGCGAAGATTGGCTCAGAGGGGATGACGAGGCTGGCACCGCCGCTTCTGCTGCGGAAGTAGGCGCAGACGTCTTCTGGCAGGCCCGACTCCTCCAGATTGGCTGCACTTAGTAGCTTCACCACCTCCCCAACTTCCGCCCATCCACCATTGGTGGCTCCATAATGACGAACTCCGCGATGCGCAAATGCAAGAGCATAGCCTGCATTTTATTCTCATTCATCAAAATAGCTGAGTGGAAAAAGGGGTAGAACCCAAACAATAGGCGATAAGTTGGGGCTTGGAGGAGGTTTGTACATAGGTGAGCTCTTCTTCAGCTTCCTCCACCAGGCCACTAATGGCGGCCAGCTTAGTCCGTAGGAGGTGTTGGAAGAAGTGAAGCAGCACATTTTTCTTTTTGCAAAAATGGGGAAGTGAACTGACCGGATAGAGAGGCCTGTCCATGCATGCTGCTTCTGGCCCAGGCCCAGGCCAATGGATGCGGTGCTTCGCTCATATCCAAAGTCTACGCAGCCATTAAGAGCTAGGCCGATAGACTCATCGTCATAGGCGCCTTCAAGCCTACATAATTGCCTTCCAGGGATAGAATTTGCAAAAAACCAGGGCAGGGTTTGAAATTGAGGCTTTGGCCAGGTCCATCAGTTGACGCAGTAGATGGGCCTGGCTCTCGGAGATGTTGTTGTACTCCTGGATGTCGGGCAGCGCAGAGACGTCCTTGCCCAGGGCAAGAACTTGGACGTTGCCGTCGGCGCCCAGCCGCACTGAGACTGCACAGACCAGCCCGCCCGATCCCAGCTCCCCCATTTTGCCCAGCTGAATGGAGCTCATTGGCCTACCACTGTAATTTAGTTTCCATTATATTCTTCACTTGCTTCATGCACGCTCACATTGGACAGACTACCCAGCCCGAAAGCTCTTCGCTGCTGGTCAGCGCATCACGTAGCTTTGGCAACAGTGTTTCTAAGCCCTCTACAAACACCTCCCGTTTTACTGGCCTTGAGGATAGTCTGTTCAAACCGAAAGGAAGAGGCTGGCTGAGGCGAAGTGGCTCAGAGATTGTCTGCTGAGGTGCTGCTTCTTGTGCTTGGCCTGCTGTGTCCCGATCGGGCTTGGCGCTGCAGCTAGGGCAGCAGTATGATGTTGTCTGCCGGTTTTTGGACATTCGCTGGAAGTCCTCTTTCAAGACGCCAACGCACTCTGCGTGGTAGCTCTGTCCACATCCTGGCTGCACTGAGCAGGTGAGGACTGCCGACTTTCCTCGCCCACTGCCACGCCGGATAATTGATTCACACACCTCGCAGTACTCCTCCCCTTCCATTCTTCCAACAATAGCTGAAAGGCAGCCCTCACGCTTAGTTCGTTTACCACCATGCTGCCTCAATTCCCGCAAGGACTCATAGACTCCGCGCATTCAAATTACCTTGATCATAGAGTTACAAATGCTGCTCCGCGCCTCGAGTGTCAGCTTCATGCATGCACTGTATTTATCTTTAAATGCTAAATTAATTGCTTTCTGACCATCTAGGAGCATATATAAAGATGAAATGTTAGAAACCTGGGTAGATTCCACGAGGACTAAAATCCAAAATTAAATACCGGCTAACATTCAGTATTGTAGTTTTTTATTGCAGCATTCTATTTCTAAATGGTTTTCACCATTGTTTACTTCCAATTCGCCGGTATTTTTTGAGCCCTCAACCACCTTTGTAGGTTCTTCCTACGGCTCATAGCAGCCGTCAACAATAGGTCGTTCAGAGCCCCCTGTGTTAAAGCTTTTGGAGTTTCGCGTACCCACCCCCGTTCCAGTGTTAAAGAGTTTGTCCTCCATTATTATACCTCCATGGTGGCAGCATGTAGCTAAAAGAGAAATTTTTAGCCAAAAAATAAGCAAAATCGATGCGCAATGTTGCGCACAGCCCAAAAACTGACAAAAATGGTCATTTTTGGACATTTTTGGAGGTTTTTGCCTTTTTTCCATGATTTTAAAATGAATTACGCATATGAGTTCTTGGCTTCAATCTAATCACGGGCTCCAGATCCATGCATGGAGTGAACTTCCCTGATCTGCGTGGCCGGGTACTTCTCTGCCGTGCTTTCAGAGTCCAGCAGCTTCTGCAGCAGTCTATTTAGTTGCCATAGGTTTTCACATTTAGAAAGTAAATTGTTTTTCAAATTTTAAAAGGTGATAAGCATTTGGACTTGAAATGCCACTTTACAAGCCCAACTTTAAAAACGAGCAATGTTTGGGGGGACTGGGTTGACTTTGGGAAAAGTTAGGCTTCAAGAAAGCGTTACAGAGTACATCTTGAGTTTCGGATGGCTCTAGGCCAAGGTCCTCCACCACGTTGCACAGATACTCTGCAATACGCCTTCCACAACTCAGTCATTCTTGTGTAAAATAGATTTTGAATTTGCGGCAGTTTTGTGCCCTTGGTTGCGCTTGCTGCATTCGTCCGCAATTTTCCTCTGGCTGGGGCCTTCGGCCACTCGTTTCCAGTTCAATAAAAAAGAGTCACCCTTCGCCCCACAGCTGGAGCAGCCAGCCGCCCGCCCATCACCAACTCCCTCCTTCACGCCTGTGGGGAGAGGAGGGACGGGAACGGCATGGACTACAACGGGATCTCCTGCAACCTCCAGAGGGACAGCAGCGTCGCCTGGCCAGTCTTCCTCTTCTAGCCACCACTTCATCTTCACCCTCCAGCTCAAGTCCAAGCTCTAAAGCGTTCTCGGTGGCTCTAGGGACCCCCCTATCCACCCTCCTTTTTGGTTCACTCACCTTTTGGGGATTCGAGGCTTTGTGTTTGGTGTTTGAAGATGAGCTGAATTGGGACAGCTACAACTTCTTCATGGACTTCTTCACCTTCTCCATCGTCTCCCAGCTCTAGGACGCCAAGTTCAAGCTCTTCAGCCTCCTCTTTGGCTCCTACAACCTCCAGTCCACCCTCTCTACACCCTCCCTCCATTCCCACCCTCTCTCACCCCGCGTGAAAGCCTTTTCTTTGCCAAACGCAGCCATTTCCCAGTCCTTCGAGAACCTTCCACCCAGGGCAAAACGCAACCCTTGCGTAATCCTAGTGACGTCATCCACCGTAGCCCCTCCATACCTACACCCACTCTAAGGCCCCCAGACTCTTCAAGCACAACTGTGCACCACTCCATATCTACCCACTCACCACCCACTCACCCCTCTCTCCACCAACAGCCCTCCTTAGGGCTTGGGCAATCAGAAACTAGTTCACCAGCTCCATGGCCTCCCTCTTCACCTGCACCAGCACCGGCTGGGGCAACGAGAGCTACGTCGGCTCCAAGGAGGCCAACAAGTTCATCTACAGCTCTGCCTGGGGCTACGACAACAGCATCAGCTCCAAGGAGGCCAACAAGTTTGACTACAGCTCTGCCTGGGGCTGCAACAACAGTGCCAGCTACAAGGGGGCCAACGTCAGCTACAAGGGGGCCAACCAGTCTGCCTACAGCACCGGCTGGGGCTACGACAACAGAGCCAGCTCCAAGGAGGCCAATAAGTTCAACTACAGCTCTGCCTGGGGCTGCAACGACAGCGCCAGCTACAAGGGGGCCAACAAGTTCGTCCACAGCACCGGCTGGGGCAACGAGAGCTATGTCAGTTACAAGGGGGCCAACAAGTCCGTCTCCATCACCTGCAAGGGCCACAAGAGCGCCGCCTCCGCCGGGGAGGCAGCTAAGAGTGTCTCAAGGGCCTGCCTGGGCCGCGAGAGCTCCAAGTTAACCTTCAACTCCTACCCAGGCCATGAAAGCTTCAAGAGTGCCACCTCTGCCAGGGAGGCAGCCAAGGGTGTCTCCAGGGCCTGCTTGGGTTGCAAGAGCTCCAAGAAAGCCACCATGTCCGTCTCCACTGCCCGCCAGGTCCAGAAGAGCGCCGCCTCCGCCGGGGAGGCCACCAAGAGTGTCTCCGGGGCCTGCCTGGGTCGCAAGAGCTCCAAGAACACCACCACGCCCATCTCCACCATCTGCCAGGGCCAGAAGAGCTCCAAGTTTGTCACCCCTCCCACTCTACTCTCTCTCAGCCCCCTAAGTCTCTCAAAGGGGGGAGAAAAAGGGGTGGGGGAAGAAAAAAAAGAAGAAAGGGCCCCCTCCTAGCAGAAAAGGAAGGGGGCGGGAAGAAGAGGCTGAAAAAGCCCACAAAAGATCCAAAAAGGACACAAAAGAGGCTTTAGGCCCACTCCACCCAAAAAAGAAAAGGCCCCCTCCTACCAAGAAGGGAAGGGGGCGGGAAGAAGAGGCTCAGAGCCCACCTCATCGTTTCCTACACCTCCCTCAAGTTCACCAGCCACTTCCAGGCCACCGACCACAACACCACCGCCTTCTCCAAGCTCACCAGCGCCCAGGCCGCCCTCCGCGCCTCCTACGGCCTCTGCAAGTTCACCTACACCTTCCCCAAGCTCACCAGCGCCCAGGCCGCCCTCCACGTCTCCTCCACCCTCTAAAAGCTTCCCAGCGCCGACGGGGCCACCCTCCGCGCTTTCAAGGACTCCGCCACCCTTTCAAGGCCTGTCAGCACTGCCAGAGCCGCTCAATGCGCCTCTCAGGACTCCATCAGCGCTCAGGTTGACCTCCGCGGCCTCTACACCTTCTTCCAGCCCCCCTCCGGCTCCAGGGACAGCTCGTATGCCCACCAGAATGTCACCAGTGCTCAGACTGCCCTCCGTGTCCCCTACACCTTCTTCCAGCCCTCCTCCGGCTCCAGGGACAGCTCGCACACCCTCCAGAACTCCAACGCCACCCAGGCCGCTCTCCGCATCCCCTGCATCGTCCAGAAGTCCAGCAACCGGGCCCAGCCATCCGCCAACTCCTTCACTCTCTCTCTCCACTCTCTCAAGTGTCAGTAGGGTCCAATCTTTGCCTTTACAGGCAAAGCTGCCCTACTTCTAGCGGTTGTCCGATTTCACCTTCTTCTCCCTTCCTGACCTTGGTTGGGTTGAAGCAGAAAGAGTGGATGGGGGATGGGAAGAGCTACGCAAACCTGGCCAGCTCCCCCTCCCCTCCCCCCCCCCGGAGGGGGTGGGGTTGGTTTTTCTCTTTTCTCTCCGGGGGGGAGGGGGGGGGGTGCTGTCTGTGTTCTCCCATCCCACCTCCATGCCTGCCCTCTTCCTTCTCTCTACCTGATGTAGTTCGAGTTCCCGCTCGAAATCCTTATGTTTCAGGGCGGCCCATTGCGTATGCCGCCTGTGCTGCTGTTCAATGACACACTCGATAGAAGAAGGAAGAGTCGTAAAACCATCAGTGGAGCCTTCCTGTCCGAACCTGGACGGGGTGAGCGTGGCGGGGGAGAGCACCAGCGCCAAGCCCAACGGCGTCAACGCCTTCGGCTTCATCAGCGGTGCCTGAGCCTCCGGGTCTTCTCCAGACACCTGCTACCCACCCCCAACCTTCCTTCCATTCATTTGCCTGGCCTGAGAGATGAGCCCTCCAGTTCTCCCTCTCGCTAGCCGCAAGAAGTGCACCCAGTCCTGCCCGGGCGGTGCGGACGCCAAGCACGGGGCCCAGCGCTTCAGCTGCGGCAACTGCGCCCTCACCTTCTGCTTCGCCGGACTCGACAACGCCTTCCAGCCTCTGGGATCGGCGACAGTCGGGCACTTCCGCACCCTCCTGGACCTCTCCAACGGGGGCAAGGACGACACTGGGTTCTACCTTCTCTGCCCCGGCTGCGACCGGGCAACTTCAGCTGCGGCCGCCCCGCGCTCGGTGGTGGAGCAGCTACTGGACGGGGGCATCGTGGAGCCCGACGGAGCGGGCGACATCCCCGACTACGCCTACACCGGGCCTCCCCCGGCAGCGGGGCAGGCGCCGGGCGCAGCCAACGACGGTCTTCAGGCTCAGATGGCGGGTCTAATGCAAGTTTTTCAGCAGATGCTTCAGCAGCAGCAACGAGACCAGGCCCAGCGCCAGCAGCAGGACGCTCAGCTGTTCGCGCTCCTCCAGGGGCAGGCGGCCAGGCAGGCGGCAGTGCCTCAGGTGGCCCCGCCCGGGGTGCCGCTGGTGGCGCCGCAGGCAAACCCGGCCACGAACCCGCTCCGCCTCCCCAAGCTCAAGTACGAGTACCCGGTCTTCGACGGCGAGGACCCCGGGGCCTACGCCGGCTTCAAGTCCTGGTGCGACAACCGCCTTCAGGCCAACGCCAGCCTCTCACAGGCCGACAAGTTCTCCTACCTCTTCAACAATCTCGACGGCAGAGCCCGCGACAAGATCGAGCCCTTGGATCGGCACGGGGCCACCGCCTACACCGACGCCATCCGCATCCTCGACGACAACTACGACCAAGCGGACCTCATCAAGGGCAGCCTCTTCCAAGAGCTGATTAATCTGGAAACGGTCTCAGAGGGCGACCGGGAGGGCATGGAGGCCTTCGCGGACCGCCTGCGCCTGCTCGTGGCCAGGCTGGAGTCCGTGGGCGTGGCGGAGGACGCAATCGACTCCCACGCCTACCATCTCCTCAACCGCCTACCGGCTGGCTTCGTCAGGGACGTCCAGCAGCAGAGGACGCGGGCGGGCAACCCGGCGGTGCCCGGCGTCAAGGACCTCCTCCGCCTCATCGCCGGGGAGCTCAAGCTCCTACGCGGCACCGGCTCCGAGAGCTCTGCGTTCAGCACCTCTTTCTTTTCCTCCAATCGGAAACCTTCCCAGGCTACGGGAGGGGGAGGGAAGGAGCGGCCAAGAGGCGGCCGTGGGGGCCCGGGCGACCGAGGCGGTCAGCAGCGGGGCCAGAAGCCGAAAGACAGCCAGAAGCCCAAGGCCAGGTGCGCCTTCTGCGACGGCGAGCACTGGGCCAAGAGCTGCGATACCTTCGCCACCGTCGCCCTACGCCGCAACAACGCCATCGCCCGGAACCTTTGCTTCTATTGCCTGGGCAAACATGAAGGGGGAGCGAAGGGTTGCAGCGCCCGAGGGGGCGGCTGCCGGGTCTCGGGGTGTCGCCAGCGCCACCACACCGCCCTGCACGAGGAGTCCGGGGGCCAGTCCTCGCTCCACACCCTCTCCAGCTACCCCAGTGTCAACGGCGACAGCAGCGGAGCTGCAGCCACCGGGTCTTCTTCAGGCACAGCGCTGAACACGACGGGCAACGCCTCATCGCCCACCAGCCTCCTGGCTACCTTCTCCTCGCCCATCAGCCGGCCTCACGGAACTATCCAGGTCACGGCCTTCTCTCTGCTAGACTCGGGGGCAACCTTCAGCTGGATTCGGGAGAGCCTGGCGCGGAGTCTGGGCCTCAAGTCCCTGCCGCCGGAGACCATCGACGTTTCCTACGCGGGCTCCAGCGCCACTCGCAAGCTCACCACCCGCCCCGTCTTCCTGGCCCTCCACGGCCGCGACGGCAAACAGCTCATCTGCAAGGCCTACCAGGTTGCAGTCATCTGTCCGGAGCTGCTTCTGGGAGGCTTCCGCATCCGCGCCGAGGCCATCGCCGGCATCCCACCCTCCGACATCGCCAACCTGCCTCCAGTTCAGGTCACGTCGGCGACGGTGGACGTCCTCTTGGGGCTCAATGTCTACGAGCAGATCCTGGGCCCGGCAAGCAGCCCGACGGCGCTGAGCTCACTGCTGACGGCCTACGCGACGCCGTTCGGGGTCATCCTCCGCGGAGCCCTGGCCCCCTCGCAGGTCCAGGTTACGGACGCGCTGCGGGGGCCTCCCTCAGCCTGCCACACCGTCTTCGGCGCCTTCGGCGGCCCCATAACTCTGGAGGAGCTGCTGGAGGAGCAGACGGCCTTGGACCGCATCGGCATGGACGGCGACGGCGCCATCGGGGACCTCAGCCGGGTGGACGAGAAGACAGCCTTCCTGCAGAGCCGCATCTTCCGCGATGCCCAGGGCGCCTTCCACGTGCCCCTACCTCTCAAGGAGTCAGCGCCCGCGTTGGCTAGCAACTTCCAGCAGGCCTTCCAGCGGGCAGTGAGGACGCACGCGAGGCTGGGCGTGGAGGAGAAGGAGCGCTACTACGGGGAGTTCAACGCCCAGGCGGCCGCCGGCATCATCGTGCCCGTCACTGAGCCACCGCCGCCAGGTCGTCTCCTGCACCATCTTGCCCACTTCCCGGCCCCAGGGCCGAAGACGCGGCCGGTGGTGGACGCCAGCTCCCGCTGCGGGACGCCGCCGCGCTGTCTCAACGACTTCGTGGACCAGGGCCCCAGCCTGCTCTCCGACCTGCTCCAGGTTCAGCTGCGTCTCCGGGCCCATCGCTACGCCCTCGCCGCCGACCTGCGCAAGGCCTTCTACAGCCTACGAGTTTGGCCAGACTTCCAGTCGGCGCTTCGCATCGTCCTGCCCAAGGACCCCGCTCAGCCGCTCACCTACGAGAACTACCAAATCTGGCAGTACACTCGCGTCATCATGGGGTGCAATGCCAGTCCATGGCTTTTGCAAGCCTGCATTCGCCTCCTCTGTGCAGAGGCGGTCGCCAGCGGCGACTACTTCGGCCTCACCAAGACGGAGGTGGAGGCGGTGCCTGGCGCGACCTACGCAGACAACGTCGTCATCGGCTTCACGGAGGAGGAGGAAGGGGGGCGGCTGGCGCGCGGCCTCTGCGAGCTCTTCGCCTCGGCCGGCTTCACGCTCCGCTCCTTCGGCTCCAACGCCCCCTCCGTCAAGGCCGCCATCCCCGCCGACTGCTACACGGAGGACCCCGTGTTCAAGAACCTCGGCATCCTCTGGCACCTGGCCTCCGACTGCATCTCCATCCCACCGCCCAACCTCGAGGACATCCCGTCCGCGGGCCTCACGGTCCGGGACCTGGCCTCCGGCGTCGCCAAGGCCTATGACCCCGTCGGCTTCTTCACCCCGGTGACGCTGACCGGGCGCCTGCTCATGCAACAGGCCCACGCCACCTGCTCAGCCTGGGAAGATAAGCTTCCGGCGGAGCTGGAGCAGGCGTGGACAGGGCTGCGGAGCCAGCTGGAGCTCCTGGACGGTCTGCATCTTCCCCGCCAGGTCTTCGGCGGCTCTGGGCCGGCCCTGCTGCTGGTCTGCTCCGACGCTTCGGACACGGCCTACGGCTACGCGATCTACATCGCCCAGCCCTACAGCAGCAACCCTACCTGCAACCTCGCCCTCGCCCGGTGCCGCATGGTGCCCCTGGAGAAGAAAGGGCTCCTGCAGACCACGCCTCGCAAGGAGCTCTGGGGCGCGGAGTTCGCAGCGCGGGCGGCCAAGTTCGTGGTGGGCTGTCTGGGCCCCTTCAGCCAGATCGTCCACTTCATCGACAGCGCTATCGTCCTGGCCTGGCTACGTGCCCAGGAGGCGCCTCGGGCCTACGAGACGAGACGCGTGCAGGCCATCATGGACATCAGCCCGACCAAGGACTTCCGCTGGATACAGTCGGCACTCAACCCGGCGGACTGGACGACTAAGAGCCGCTGCGTGGAGGATCTGAGGACGGACACCCTGTTCTTCAAGGGGCCTCAGTTCTTCCTCCAGCCGCCTTCGTCCTGGCCAGGCTGGGCTCAGCCGCGGTCGGCGACGTCGCCGGACCCCCTCACTCCTGTCTCCTCCAGCGGGGTCAACCGAAAGACTTCCGCAGTCTTCCCCGCTGGGCACGAGTCTACGCAGAGTGGGCAGGACGGCGGCCTCCCGGCCGGCGCACAGCCCGCTGGCATCGGCAAGAGGCGGCACACTCAGGACCAGAGGCCAGGGGAGGGAGCAGTAGGCGCCGACGAGGGAGGGGCCAGGGCTGAAGCTGCTGTGGCATCTTCCCCCGGGGTCGACTCTACTCCGCCTCCGGGCGTCGACTCCCCCGGGGGAATCGACTCGACGCCGGGCAGTGGAAGCCCCGCCCTGACCTCCGCGGGCCTCTCCACCCTCCTCTTGCAGCCTGCAGTAGTGTTTGGGGCGGCGGAGTCAGCGGTTCTTCCAGGCTCTCGCGAGCTACCGCCCTCCCATCACCCACTGGGCGTCGACGGAGCCTCCCTCACCACTGTCTCCTCCGGCGGGGCCGGCCACAAGACTTCCGCAGTCTTTCCCCCCGGGCATGAGTCTACGCAGGGTGGGCAGGGCTCCGCGCCCAGCGCCAGCGGCCTCACAGGCCTCCTTCAGCTCTCGCGCTTCTCCCAGCTCAACCGCCTGCTGGCGGTGGGCAGCCACGTCCTTCGTGCAGCCCAGAGCTTCCGGCGCGGACGCGCCAGGCCGCCGCCCTCCGCGGGGCTGCAGCCACCGGGACTTCTTCCAGCTCCGGCCTTGCGCCAGCGGGAGCAGCAGCTCGCACCCGTGCCCCACTTAGCCAAGAAGGCGGTGCTGCGACAGCTGATCCGGGAGCTTCAGTCAGTGGAGTTCCAGGCGTGGTACCCCATCCTACGCTCGCCGGACGACCACAAGGGCCCAGAGCATCGACACACCAGGAACCAGATCAAACAGACCGGGGCCGGCCTCGCCGAGGACGGCTGCATCGTGGTGGGCGGACGCTACAAGCATCTCGCCGGGGCCTCGCCACCCCTCCTCCTACCCCGCCACTCGCACCTCGTCCAACTGCTATTCCTGGACCTTCACGAGCACCAATGCCACGCACCGGCCAACGCGGTGCTGGGCCTGTTCCGGCAGGACTACTGGGTCTCCGCGGGCTACCGGGCCTGTCTCCAGGCCCTCCGACACTGCCAGCCCTGCCGCATCGCCCGGGCCACACCCGCCTCCATGCCAGCTCAGGGCCAGCTGCCAGCCTCTCGCCTAGAGCTTTCCGCCCCCTTTTCGAGCATCCTCCTCGATCAGGCGGGCCCCTTCCTATTGGCAGGGGATGGAGGGAAGGTGGTAAAGCGCTGGGTGTTGGTGGTGAACTGCGCGGCTACGAGGGGCGTCCACTACGAGCTACTGCGCGACTACTCGGCGGTGGCGGTGGTCAACGCCCTGGAGCGCTTCTGGAGCAGACGGGGCCTCACACGGGCCACCATCTGGCTGGACAATGCCTCCGCCTTCCACGCCGCCTCCAAGCACCTGCTACCCTACTTCCAAGGCCTCGACCTCTCAGCCTTCGCCTCCCGGCATCCGGTCCAGTTTGTCTTCACCCCGGTGCGGGCCCCCTGGGCCAACGGGGCCTCCGAGGTCCACGTGCGCCTCCTCAAGTCCTGCCTCAGCCCCACGCTCTGGCATCGGCGCGTCACGGAGGACGTCTTCACGACGGTGCTGGCGAGGGTGGAGGCGTGCGTCAACAGCCGGCCTCTCTGCACCATCACCGAGGAGCCCGGCGACCTGAGGCCCCTCACACCTTCATGCTTCCTCGCATCTCCTCTTTTCCAGGAGCCTCCAGAGGGTGTGTGGACGAAAGGGCTACGGACAGCCCTGCGGCGGAAGGAGCTCCTGCTGTCGGAACTGTGCCAGCGCTGGCGCACCGAGTACCTCGGCTATCTCCGCGCCTGCCACCTCCAGGCCTCCGCCGCCCGCAAGGAGTCTCCGGGCTCCCTCCTGTCCATCGACTCCGCCTGCCTGCTCAAGGAGGCAACCCCGCGCCAGACCTGGAAGCTCGTCCGGGTGGTGGCCAAGCACCCCGACCCCGCGGGCATCCTTCGCTACGCCACCGTCATCGACGCCAAGGGCTACCAGGTCCGGCGCTCCATCACGTCCTTGGTGCCTCTCGAGGCCTCCTTGGAGGCCTTGATTGCACCAACTCCCAGCGGTTCCCCCACCCCATCAGCTGATCAGAAGGGTGCCGGTGAGGGATTGCAGTCGGGCGGAGCTCAGCCGCCGGGTCTTCTCCAGGGACCTGCCGCACAAGCGCCCATGGAGCAGTCAGAGGCCACCCCGGCCCCTGGCTCTCCCACACCCCCCGGTTCCTTCCAACAAACTGCTGGGGAGGTGCCGTGCGGGGGTGTGTCTGCAGGTGAGGAGTGGCCGCAGCGCCCTGGACATCCGACAGCTCGCCATCTCCGGTGGCTTTGTTGCCAGGGACCAGCACACTAGCTGCCCCGCCCAGCATCCCATCCACTCTCATTCCCCCCTTTCCCGCATATTTTACAGGCCTACTGCCACCGCTGCTTCCGCCTCCCTCCTCTGGACAGAAAATCCGAGGAGTGGATGGGACAGGGAACAGTAGGAGCAGTTTAAGATTGCCCCTCGAGTTTGCCATGCATTCTTTTCTCCACTTGCTGAGCAGTAGGGCAGTCAGGGAGTTCGCGATGCCTTCCTCTCCGCTGGCCTTGCACCCACTGCCAGAGGCCCGCAAGGGTCCGGGGAGGAGGGCTGAGCGGCGTGAGGGGAGAGGGGAAAAGGGCCGCCTCGACATGCACGCGCTCTCGCGCCCCGAGTACTCTCTCCCGCGTTAGGGCAGCCTCCCTCCCATCCTGTTTCCTCTTCTTGCACTTGTCTTCATTCTCACTTTCCCAAGATTCTCCTGCTCGCATCCAAGCCTTGCTTGTCCCATTTTTCACCAGCACTTTTGTGTTTTTTATCGTCAGGGTGATCCGGTTCATGTTTGTTCGCTTCATCCGTTGGCTTGAGCCAGTCTTCAGTTTTCTCTGCCCGCTTGAGGGCCTCTTCTTGCTTTATGGCGTTGCCATTGGCCGGGGAGCTCTGATGTAGTTCGAGTTCCCGCTCGAAATCCTTATGTTTCAGGGCGGCCCATTGCGTATGCCGCCTGTGCTGCTGTTCAATGACACACTCGATAGAAGAAGGAAGAGTCGTAAAACCATCACTACCCTCTCAAGCGCCTCTGGCTTCTGTCTTTGGCTTTGGCCTCAGCAGAGCCACAGCTTTTGGTGCATGCTTTCCACTTTCTTCTCCTCTCCTGCCCTCGGCTGGATTGAAGCAGGAGGAGCAAATTGACGTCTGGGAGAGCCACGCGAGCCTGGTCAGCACCGGCGACCAGTTCTACAGCCTCTACCTCGACCAGGACACCATGGACACCGCCTACAAGCCTCCCCTCAATCCCTCCATCCACCTTTGAGCTAACTTTACCCTAGCCTCAATTTCGCCTTTTCTCTTTGTCAGGGGTAGGGATTCAGCAGGAATTTCAAAAGAAAAATTTGGGATTGTTTGAAGTAGGATTGTTTTATGGGTTTATAAGATTATCACCATCCCTTCTGTGCGCCATCAAATGTTAGGAAAAAAGGTTTCATCTACTCTAGGCTTCCAGCTCTTCCTATCCTTTGCCAAGCTTTCCAGCCACCAGCTCAAATGTTTTCCAGGCACTAGCCCTACTCTTTCTCCTCATACCCATTCACCTTGCATTCATTTGTAAAGAGAGGAGATAGGAGTGGGCTGGGTAGTGCATGGAGCCCAGAGCTGCGAAAGTTTCGGCAAGTAGCAGCAGCCCAGAAACTTGGCACCCCGCCTCGGCCTGTCTCTCTCTCACCTCGCCTACTAGGACTCAGCCACCCACACTACTTGAACCTATCATACATCTTTCATCTCTTCACCTTTCCAGCCTAGCCCAGCACACAGACCCCCAGTAGAGCTCCAAGATTTGATCTTTGTGTGTGTATGCTGATACCCTGCTGTGGTTGCTGGCCTCTCAGGTTCTCAGTTCATTCCATCCATTCAAGCAGCCACCCTTCATTTCACCACCCATGCACCAGCCTCCATGCATCGCCTCTGTTATTCTTCCACTTCCACTCCAACCTCACTCCCACCTAGGACAGCCACTCCAGCTTCCCTTCATCCACTGGCCAAGCTTTCATTCATCCACCCCTCTAGCCACCCAGAATGCTCATAATTGTCAGCAATATTTGTTCACCAGCCTTTTCTTACTGGCTTCAGGATTCCATGTGATTTTGCAAAGGCTCTTTTGGGATACAGGCATTGTTCTAGCTTTTAGCAGCCCGTTGGGCACCTTTCCTCTCCTCTCACCCTTCTTTTTTAGTGAGGGATGATGTGTAAAATAGATTTTGAACTGGCGGCAGTTTTGTGCCATTGGTTGCGCTTGCTGCATTCGTCCGCAATTTTCCTCTGGCTGGGGCCTTCGGCCACTCGTTTCCAGTTCAATAAAAAAGAGTCACCCTTCGCCCCACAATACTTTTACTCAAATCACTCATGCTTCAGTCATCAATAGAAATATCTCAGCCTTGTCAGGAATTCTTGTTTTGGTTTTTGGTTAGCCTACTTTGGTTGGCTGAATCTTGATGTTTACAAAGTATACGCACAGCCTTTGTGCATGGCGCTCAAAATCAAAAGGTCCGCCTCGGTGAAAAAAAAACAAAAAACTCCTTTTCACAAGGAGTTTCAAAAATAATAAGGCGAAGAGGAGTTCCCTTTCAAAAATAATAAGGCTTCTTACTAGCTTCTGCCTTTGAGCACAGAAAGCGCGTAGAAATGAACGGGCCAGCCGATGTCAGTGATGAGCTGGCTGGCGCCGGGTGCAGAGGGGCTTGGAATCCTGGAGGCAGCGTCCATAAAGCGGGCCATCGCCAGCACTTTCGATCACCAGACCCACCGCCGCCTCCACGCTCCCGCCACCCTCCACCTCTGCAGTTGTGCCGGTTATGCGAGACGGATGTAACACCATTTTACAAAGTAATATCGGCACTGGCCAATAAATGTGTAGCCTTCATGCTGAGCCGTCCCCATTGAAGAGCTACTGAAATCTCAGTGAACACCTAACCTCCCTAGGACATATTGTTTCTGTTATACAAGTTTTCTTTAAAATAAACTGCTCGAAACATCCTTGCCCTCGGTAGACACCCAAAGGTAAAGAGAGTCTTACTCCGCTCCCTCGGCACATGCGGCAAAGATCCTTTGAGCAAAGCCGCGCAAAGACCGTCAGCCTCCGCCCCACCGACGCTCATCCAAGGTCCTAGGTTGTGCGCCAGACGCATCAGGTATGCACTCACCTGAATCCTCATCTACTCCCTAGCGAAAGCAAATGGAGGAAGGAGACCTTGGTGATGTACTCCTGCGGCGCCAGCGGGAAGGCTGGCAGTGCCTCGCCCTCCGCGGCCTCGCCCACCTTCTTTGCGCTCCAGGCCTGGGAAGCATCAGAGGCTGGCTTGGCTGGTGGCAGATGGGAATTGGATGATTGATTACTTTCCAGATGAACAGATGTTCGACGGCTCACTGTATCAGCTTCGAATTGAATGAGCTTAGAAAACATTTCTTGCAGGGAAGCTTATTGAGATAGACTCAGCAAACATTATTGCTTACAGCGTCATTGACGAAGAATATTCTACATGCATGGACAGAAGTCATTCAACTCATATCAATCTTGTTGCTGAAACAAAACCGTAAGTTTGGGCAGGGGCTAAAGCAGGCCATCGATGGGCCCGTACATGAGCTGGCTGAGGAGGCGGAGTGCCTTCTGCGTCACTCGCACAAGCTTCTTGCTAGCTTCGGCCAGAAATGAACCGCTGCCATCGCCTCAAACAACCTCCAGCCTTCTTTCCCAACTCGAATATTCTCCACTTGAAGCTGCCTTAGTCTATTTTGACCAAACTAAATGCTTATGCCACAAGACACTGGCAAGCCCAAGCCTAAGCGTAAACTTTCTACTAATTTGTCACATGCCTAGACTTTGCGGATGCGATGGGGAATAAATAAACCTCATTCCACATCTTTCTCTTCTACTAGGCTGAGCAGGGGCGGGTTCCACGTTGGTCGGACACCCATTCCACGTCGACGTCTACTGGCGTCCACAACGTGAAACAAGCGTCATCAGTCCCTGCTGACTCTGACGTGGAACAGATGTCATCATGAAACAGGAGTCCAACAGCGTCCACCAAAAATTCGGACATTGGTGATGACACCCATTCCATGATGACTACCATTTCATGTCGACCATTTCATGTCGCTTGAAACGGGGAAAGCTCAAAAGCTGAACTGAATATGAATTTATTACTATTTATAACTTGCAAAAATTAATGAAACTAATAATGTTACAAAAAGCAGAGTTTTGCGCGAATAGAGAGCAGAGCAGTGCTTTCAAGACCCGAATTGGCGCTTGTTTAAGAGTGGCTTTTTTAAGAGTTGGTTTCAGACAACCTTGGACAATATTTATTCTTCATCAAAAACATAGACATTTTATGAAAAAATAATTAAAACTTGAAAAAATCAATTTAAATAAGATGTCCGCAACAAATGTCCACATGTGTCTACAGGGCCCCCCCTGTAGACACTTTGTGCGGACATTGTCCGCAGGGATGGTGGACATTGTCCCCAACGTGGAACAGGTGACAACAAGGCGTCCGCGTCCGCGTCCACTGCGGACGCGGACGCGGACACAAAATGTCCGCGTCTACTGCGGACGCGGACAGACATGGAACAGGTGTCCGCGTCCGCGTCCGCAGTGGACGCGGACATGTCCGCATGTGTCCGCATGGACATATGTTTTGTACATGTCCACAAAAAAAGTAGACACGACGTGGAACCCGCCCCAGGAGGAATAGGCCCAAACCGGAGGCACGGGCCAGCAGCAGATCCTGAAGGCCACTGCGAATGGCAGGCTCTCGCAGCAGGCTGGCGGCATCAAAGGCATCCAACTTCCCTTCCTCTTCCTCCTCCTCTGTCTTCTCCTTCCCTTCCGATTTTCTGCACCCATATACCTTCCCTTTAGATGGAAGGATATCTAGTCCACCAACCGAATGTGGGTGCCCAAGGCCGCCCCCAACCCGGGTGCGTCCAGTAGGGCGGCATAGGAAAGGCTCAGAGCTTCTTCAAGCCGCTCCAGGCAAACGAAACCGATGCCTAGGATTATTTGATATGATATAAATTCTTATTTCGAAAGAAGCGCAACGTGTTGATCGAGAATAACATATAGCAAGGAATTTTACAAAGTTTGTGAAACATCAAGCGACTTATGTTGCTTGAAGATAAACGCATTATGCGGCATATTACGAGTGGATTGCGAATTACAGAAAATAATGGGGATTTCAAAGTGTGTGAAACATCAAGTGACTAGAGTTGCTTGCAGATAAATGCATTAAGAGGCAGATTTTGATAGCAGATGCGGTTTGATTCAATTGCAATTTTGAAATACGTAGAGCTCAATCGTTCAATACTGTAGCATCCAATATAAAAACACAAAACGAGAACTTTTATGAGCTGGAGCAAAGTCTGAAAGCGTTGCCAGTCCTCCTCCTTCTCTGCCTCCTCACCCAGCTTGGCCGACTTCACCAACTTGCGCAACAGCGTTCTGTAGTTACCCAGGTACGTCTGCCCCATACTCTTTCTAACATCCTTATTTTCCAACCTCTTTTCTAGACACATATCTCATACGGCTGAATTTGGATACTAAGCTCAATAAAATATCTTCAGCCGAATTGCCCTGCATGACCCAACCCAACCCCCGTAAATTACAGCAAAAATTTTAAGAATCAACTTCCAGGTCTAATTAAAAAATGGGCTGACTCCCTGAGCCCCCCCCCAAAGGTTTCACCCCCCCCAAAGAGGTTTCACCCCTCCCCCAAGAGTTTCACCCCTCCCCCAAGAGTTTCACCCCCCCCCCCCCCAAAGGGTATATATTGAAAAAAATTTTATCAGCTTAAATTGCTTCTCTTTACATATCTCGAAATTTAAACTCAAGGAATTTTTTTCTAAACAACTAAATACCTACTTTTTTACTGAGTCTATACCTAGTTAGTCGATACCGTGTTCGTCATGCTACTAGTTAGTCTATACCGCTATATAGGGCGTAGCCAACACAAAAACTAAAAGGCTCGTCCTTTGACTGTGGCAGTACCTACTAGTTAGTCCTTACCGAGTTGAGCACTTTAAAACATCAATGAACTCGGTAAGGACTTACTATGTTTAAGGACTAACTATGTCCCTCGCGAGCCTTTAAAAAAGTCAGGTGGCTACGCCCTATATTGCGGTATAGACTAACTAGTAGCATGACGAACACGGTATAGACTAACTATGGTTTCAAAAAAAGTAGGTATTTAATCATCTACATGAAAATTCCGTGAGTTTAAACTTCGAGATATGTAAAGAGAAGCATTTTAAGCTAATAAAATTTTTTTCAATATATACCCTTTGGGGGGGTGAAACCTTTGGGGGGGGGGGGGTGAAACTTTGGGGGGGGGGGGGGGTGAAACCTTTGGGGGGGGGCTCCAAGGGTCAGCCAAAAAATGCATAGTTTCCAAACTACAATACCACATCCCAGAAACATCAGCCGTCCAAGTAAGGCCTCAGCAAACCTGGAGTGACTTGAGCAACATCGGGAGGCCGAGCGGACCTCTCAGCAGCGCGCACTGGTCCACAGCGCCCAGGGCCTCTGCGAATACACCCTCCACCGTCTCCCCTGCCTTCCCCACCGCCACCCCAGCTTCCACTCCTATCCGTCTATTTGTACGGCCTCCAATTGACTGGGAGAGGGATGAGAGGTGAACGAGTGGGAGAGCGCCGAGCCGCTGGAGAAGCATGCTCTGCTGGTACTGCTGGTAATCGGCAAGGAAGGGCAGCAGAATGGCGTAGACGGCGCTGGCCAGGAGCTCCTCTTCGCCGGGGTTGGCTAGGCTGGGGCCCAGATTGCCCATCAGGGACTCGGAGGCCTGATGTTTCACGCTAATTACATAGACTTCTAGTAAAACCGCTGGATAATACGAAATTGTTGACCATGTGAATGTTCGCTCTGATCGAAAAGTTATGCTTCCCTTCCTGATCTTGACTCAAATTTTGGCAGACTAGTCAAATTTTACAAGTTCATTACAAATTTTACAAGTGTGAAGTGGTGCTTCAATTACCAATTTTACTGATTGTATGCATGAAAATGTTAGCTTCTACGTAACCAACCTTCCTTCTTTCAGTCATCCAGAGCTCCCACTATTTTTGTTTTTCGGCCCCAGAATAAGCTTGACTCTTGTGAAGAGCAGCGATGCGATGGAGAGGGAGGAGGAGCTCCTGGGCCGCAGCGGCGACGAGAAACCAGTCCGCCAACACCTGCCGTCCCCCCTCCCTCCCTCTCCCACCCAACCTCCGCCTTCCTATTCACTATTGCTGACTCGTTCGGTTTGATAAGAGCCGCATGAAGCGATGGTCAAATGTTTAAGCTGCAAAGCAGTGCCAAAGATGGCACAGCTTTTTGGTACGCAGTGAGACTGGTTGGATGATTCGCTCGGCCCCGCCAACAACATCCCCACCGCCAACCTTGACGACCTGGACCAGCACGGCTTCACGCTGCGCAACTCTGCCAAGGCCAACTAAGTATCCTACCCTCAATCATGAGGAGAAGGACTTAGCCAGCTGGAAGCAGTGTGAAACCAGCACCACCTCACTGCCCAATGCCTCTTCTTCTAGTTCCCCAGTGAGCACACACTGTGCACACAAGAGGCTAGATTGAACAGGCAGCGGCTTTGGCAGGGCCCCCCTTTATCGACCCAAAGGGTGTAAAGTGGAGGCCCTCCCATCCCCCCCCCCCCCCCCAACTCCTCCCAAGCTCTGGGAGGAACGGCATTACAGGGCCAAGCGCCCTGCTAATGAGTGGCTACCTGCCACACCCTTCAGAGTGGCCCCCACCAAAGGGCACTCCAAGCCGCCTCTACTTGGAGAGGAGCCCGGGACGCATCACACCTTTACTCCCCCGAAGGGAGTGCCTGCCTCCATTTCGACCCCTCCCTCGGCCCCGTCTGGACGAGGATCTGCCTTGCCTCTCCTACATTGCGACGGCAATAGGAGAGGATTGGGAGGGCACGCGAATCCCTGCCCCTGACGAGCCCGCATATTCGTCGCTTCAGGCCCAGTTGTGCGAGCTGGGCCTCCCAGCAGGCGGGAGGAGAAAGGAGTCCCACGAGCAGCCCCAAACGTACACTTGCAACACTCAGGAGAAATCGGCCCCCTTTCCTGCGCCCGCTCCCTGCGTCAAGATTAATGACACCCCTGCCTCCCCTGAGGCACACCCACACACACCCTCCGCCGCACTTCACCTGCCACTCATCACTCAAGGAGCCACCGTCGACGCCCCGCACTTAGGACGATCGAGTCCCCACATCAGCGTCAACCGGATCACACTACCCGTCTCCCTTTACACACTTCTTTCCTACCCCCCCCCAGCAATACTAACCGTACCAGTACCAACATTCTACGTATTGCTACAATAGGCCGCAAGATACACTGCGCTCATTGCGTTTATAATCCTGTTTGGCTGGGAATAAGCCCATAGTTCATCCCCCCTCACACCAAAGAATCCCACAAATCCTACCACTAGACCTCTCACTGATGTTTCGAAGCCAATGTTAAAGCAAAACAGCTGGCTGCAAACACAATATCACTTCTAAGACCCAGTCAAATACAAAGCACAACTTTCTGGATAAGACGCACTGCGTTCGAAGCTCCATAAGAAATAAGAAAATGAAAGATCAGATCCAAATTACACTTTTACTTCATAGGGCGCCTACTTCACGTCTTCAGGCTGTCGCCCAGAACGCTTAAAAAGGGCACTATTCAGTCTGATGTTTCAAATACGATGCTTAGGATGTTAGCCCTCACAGCAAGTGATTAGTGTCATCTATGTTCGCTCAATATGATCTTTTGCAACAAACTTGTGTGCTAGCATCGACAAAAATCTAGCTTGCTATTTAGATATCAAACAGAAGAATCAGGCGTTGGAAAGGGCCGGTTAGACAAAACAGGAAGAAAGATCATGAGAAATTATAAAGTCAAAACACGGATTTCCTGACTAATAGCTATGTCTGGTTCCGCCAGAGCATGGCATAAAAGGGGCGAAGAGCACTCATTCTGCACCGCTCTTTCCCCCCAGTCAGCAAGGCTTCCATCGAGAGCACAGGCTGCCGTTGTAGTGCCAGCTTTGGTCGCAGTCTCCCACAGACTAAGCTTCCACTATAACACTCCTGCGCTCTCCCCAACTCATCGTCAACAGTGCCAATGGAAAACCCCCAACCTTTGCCACCCATGAACCCAGCCCAAGCCATTTGGCCTGAGGCAGCTCCCCAACGCCCATTCACTGAAACACTGCGCCCACTGCAAGAGCCCTACATCTACCACATCCTGGATGCTCGGCACCCACCTACCCTTCAAGGTCTAGCTTTGCTCAAGCTCAAAGTTTGACAAATCTGTTTCAGACATCGAGTTCCCGCCGGAGATGGACGGGGATGACCCTCAGGGGGCCAGCCTCCGCCTGCTCTCCCACGGCCTGATCCAAGGCCAGTACTTCGAGGTCATGAGCGGCAAGGCCATCGGATGGAACGCCGCCATGTGCCTCCGCCACCATGACAACCTATGGCTATCAGCCCTTTGGGTCAAATCCATTCTCAATTCTATACCAGGACCCAACCTAAGAATAGGGCTGACCATCAGGCCAACCTAGGCCACCAGTCCTTTGGGGATGGGGCCACACTGATGCCGAATCTGGAGGAAGAGAAGGCCTACGCCAGGCGGCTGGCATGGCACATCCAGCACCTCATGGGCGGCAACGAGCTCTGGCGGCCCAACAACGCCCAGCCCATCGACTTCCACGGGTTCAGCCTGTGATGGCTGCTGGCCAACGTGGAGCACACCGGCCCAAATGGCCCAGTCGTTTTACCTCCTTCACCTTTCTTCTAATAAAAACAAAAGAGGGTGTGATTGACAGGTCAAACAATCAGCGAAGCAAGCAGCAGAGACGATCGAGCGGTGGGGGTTTGACCCCTACAACATGGTGGACCAGAACGGGTTCACCCACTACAAACTGATCCTGGTCCTCATCGCCACCAAGGCCATCGTCTGCACCGTCATCCAGGCCAACCTACACATGAAGCACAAGAGCAACATGAGGCAGAGCAGCGCCTCTCCAGTACATTTTGCATTTCATGCTGGATTCTAGCCTTAATGCTTCTAAATTTGAAAGGCATCGACGTCATCCGCAAGTCCTTCCTGGACTAGTATAACATGGGGTTCATTTGCACCAAGTGGCTGAACCCATGAGGTGAACTGCCGCCCCTTATAAGGTGGCCTAATATTGCCTTTCTCCAATATTGCCTCAGTAAAAAAAATTACAAAAGGTCGCCGCCTGATTCCATAAGTCAAACATACACACCAGTTACTTAATAGAAAACGGCTAACCAGTCAGCTGATGTTTCCTGAAATATGGGGTCTGGGACTTAGGGTTTTTTTGGGGTGAATACTTAGTACTGCCTCCAGGCCAAGTCCTGGGTGGCAGTTCAAAAATGGCATAACTCAGGTTCTACTGAAGCTTTTTGCATGATTCTGACGCTGTTTGAAAGGGAATTTGATGGCGAGAATGATAGTGCACAGCATGAGGTTCATTTCAAATTACCAGAAACCCGAAATTCAGTTTTCGGATTATGAAACATCAGACTGGTGGATTTGAGCGAAACTGCATAAAAAATTCAATTTGATGGCCAGATTCATGTTCAGCATCAAAAGTTACCTACTGGGGCCCAAAATTTAGAACCAAATCCCAAAAATGACCCATAACTCACATTTTGAGCTTTGAAACATTAGGTTTCCAGGTCATAACTCGGGAGCAAATCATTTCCGCCAAGCTCCGCAATCATGGCCTGATGCGGCCAACATTTCTGACATTCCCTGAAAAAATGAGCAAAAACGGTTGAGAAACCATGGAGGAATCCATGGTGACATCCATATATATATATATATATATATGTTGGGGGGGAGTAGTTTCGGTTCCAGGTGAGTTGAGAGGGAGTTTAAAAGAGGACTCAGAAAAATAAAAAGATGCATCAATCAAGCTTCTTAAATTGCCATCTATAAGACATGTTTGACGTCCATGAAACGGCTGCAGTCCGCTATCCTGAGAGAACTAGCAAACGCTGCAGGTGAGCCTGCCAGATATTAGAAAAGTTTTTTTTTCTGCTCTGCAACACTCAGACTACAATAGGCCGCAAGCCACACTGCGCTCATTGCGTTTATAATCCTGTTTGGCTGGGAATAAGCCCATAGTTCATCCCCCCTCACACCAAAGAATCCCACAAATCCTACCACTAGACCTCTCACTGATGTTTCGAAGCCAATGTTAAAGCAAAACAGCTGGCTGCAAACACAATATCACTTCTAAGACCCAGTCAAATACAAAGCACAACTTTCTGGATAAGACGCACTGCGTTCGAAGCTCAATAAGAAATAAGAAAATGAAAGATCAGATCCAAATTACACTTTTACTTCATAGGGCGCCTACTTCACGTCTTCAGGCTGTCGCCCAGAACGCTTAAAAAGGGCACTATTCAGTCTGATGTTTCAAATACGATGCTTAGGATGTTAGCCCTCACAGCAAGTGATTAGTGTCATCTATGTTCGCTCAATATGATCTTTTGCAACAAACTTGTGTGCTAGCATCGACAAAAATCTAGCTTGCTATTTAGATATCAAACAGAAGAATCAGGCGTTGGAAAGGGCCGGTTAGACAAAACAGGAAGAAAGATCATGAGAAATTATAAAGTCAAAACACGGATTTCCTGACTAATAGCTATGTCTGGTTCCGCCAGAGCATGGCATAAAAGGGGCGAAGAGCACTCATTCTGCACCGCTCTTTCCCCCAGTCAGCAAGGCTTCCATCGAGAGCACAGGCTGCCGTTGTAGTGCCAGCTTTGGTCGCAGTCTCCCGCAGACTAAGCTTCCACTATAACGCTCCTGCGCTCTCCCCAACTCATCGTCAACAGTGCCAATGGAAAACCCCCAACCTTTGCCAACCATGAACCCAGCCCAAGCCATTTGGCCTGAGACAGCTCCCCAACGCCCATTCACTGAAACACTGCGCCCACTGCAAGAGCCCTACATCTACCACATCCTGGATGCTCGGCACCCGCCTACCCTTCAAGGTCTAGCTTTGCTCAAGCTCAAAGTTTGACAAATCTGTTTCAGACATCGAGTTCCCACCGGAGATGGACGGGGATGACCCTCAGGGGGCCAGCCTCCGCCTGCTCTCCCACGGCCTGATCCAAGGCCAGTACTTCAAGGTCATGAGCGGCAAGGCCATCGGATGGAACGCCGCCATGTGCCTCCACCACCATGACAACCTATGGCTATCAGCCCTTTGGGTCAAATCCATTCTCAATTCTATACCAGGACTCAACCTAAGAATAGGGCTGACCATCAGGCCAACCTAGGCCACCAGTCCTTTGGGGATGGGGCCACACTGATGCCGAATCTGGAGGAAGAGAAGGCCTACGCCAGGCGGCTGGCGTGGCACATCCAGCACCTCATGGGCGGCAACGAGCTCTGGCGGCCAAAGCCCAGCCCATCGACTTCACGGGTTCAGCCTGTGATGGCTGCTGGCACGTGGAGAACGGCAAATGGCCAGTCGTTTTACCTCCTTCACCTTTCTTCTAATAAAAACAAAAGAGGGTGTGATTGACAGGTCAAACAATCAGCGAAGCAAGCAGCAAGACGATTGAGCGGTGGGGGTTTGACCCCACAACATGGTGGACCAGAACGGGTTCACCCACTGCAACATGATCCTGGTCGACTAGTATAACATGGGGTTCATTTGCACCAAGTGGCTGAACCCATGAGGTGAACTGCCGCCCCTTATAAGGTGGCCTAATATTGCCTTTCTCCAATACTGCCTCAGTAAAAAAATTACAAAAGGTCGCAGGCTGATTCCATAAGTCAAACATACACACCAGTTACTTGATAGAAAATGGCTACCCAGTCAGCTGATGTTTCCTGAAATATGGGGTCTGGGACTTAGGGGTTTTTTGGGGTGAATACTTAGTACTGCCTCCAGGCCAAGTCCTGGGCGGCAGTTCAAAAATGGCATAACTCAGGTTCTACTGAAGCTTTTTGCATGATTCCAACGCTGTTTGAAAGGGAATTTGATGGCGAGAATGATAGTGCACAGCATGAGGTTCATTTCAAATAACCAGAAACCCAAAATTCAGTTTTCGGATTATGAAACATCAGACTGGTGGATTTGTGCGAAATTGCAAAAAAAATTCAATTTTATGGCCAGATTCATGTTCAGCATCACAAGTTACCTACTGGGGCCCAAAATTTAGAACCAAATCCCAACAATGACCCATAACTCACGTTTTGAGCTTTGAAACATTAGGTTTCTGGGTCATTACTCGGGAGCAAATCATTTCCGCCAAGCTCCGCAATCATGGCCTGATGCGGCCAACATTTCTGACATTCCCTGAAAAAATGAGCAAAAACGGTTGAGAAACCATGGAGGAATCCATGGTGACATCCATATATATATATATATAGACCCACGCCCTTTTTTGGGGTGAATACTTAGTACTGCCTCCAGGCCAAGTCCTGGGCGGCAGTTCAAAAATGGCATAACTCAGGTTCTACTGAAGCTTTTTGCATGATTCCAACGCTGTTTGAAAGGGAATTTGATGGCGAGAATGATAGTGCACAGCATGAGGTTCATTTCAAATAACCAGAAACCCAAAATTCAGTTTTCGGATTATGAAACATCAGACTGGTGGATTTGTGCGAAATTGCAAAAAAAATTCAATTTTATGGCCAGATTCATGTTCAGCATCACAAGTTACCTACTGGGGCCCAAAATTTAGAACCAAATCCCAACAATGACCCATAACTCACGTTTTGAGCTTTGAAACATTAGGTTTCTGGGTCATTACTCGGGAGCAAATCATTTCCGCCAAGCTCCGCAATCATGGCCTGATGCGGCCAACATTTCTGACATTCCCTGAAAAAATGAGCAAAAACGGTTGAGAAACCATGGAGGAATCCATGGTGACATCCATATATATATATATATAGACCCACGCCCTTTTTTGGGGTGAATACTTAGTACTGCCTCCAGGCCAAGTCCTGGGCGGCAGTTCAAAAATGGCATAACTCAGGTTCTACTGAAGCTTTTTGCATGATTCCAACGCTGTTTGAAAGGGAATTTGATGGCGAGAATGATAGTGCACAGCATGAGGTTCATTTCAAATTACCAGAAACCCGAAATTCAGTTTTCGGATTATGAAACATCAGACTGGTGGATTTGTGCAAAATTGCAAAAAAAATTCAATTTGATGGCCAGATTCATGTTCAGCATCAAAAGTTACCTACTGGGGCCCAAAATTTAGAACCAAATCCCAAAAATGACCCATAACTCACATTTTGAGCTTTGAAACATCAGGTTTCCGGGTCATAACTCAGGAGCAAATCATTTCCGCCAAGCTCCGCAATCATGGCCTGATGCGGCCAACATTTCTGACATTCCCTGAAAAAATGAGCAAAAACGGTTGAGAAACCATGGAGGAATCCATGGTGACATCCATATATATATATATATAGACCCACGCCCTTTTTTGGGGTGAATACATAGTACTGCCTCCAGGCCAAGTCCTGGGCGGCAGATCAAAAATGGCATAACTCAGGTTCTACTGAAGCTTTTTGCATGATTCCGACGCTGTTTGAAAGGGAATTTGATGGCGAGAATGATGGTGTACAGCATAAGGTTCATTTCAAATTACCAGAAACCCGAAAATCAGTTTTCGGATTATGAAACATCAGACTGGTGGATTTGTGCAAAATTGCAAAAAAAATTCAATTTGATGGCCAGATTCATGTTCAGCATCAAAAGTTACCTACTGGGGCCCAAAATTTAGAACCAAATCCCAAAAATGACCCATAACTCACATTTTGAGCTTTGAAACATCAGGTTTCCGGGTCATAACTCAGGAGCAAATCATTTCCGCCAAGCTCCGCAATCATGGCCTGATGCGGCCAACATTTCTGACATTCCCTGAAAAAATGAGCAAAAACGGTTGAGAAACCATGGAGGAATCCATGGTGACATCCATATATATATATATATATATAGACCCACGCCCTTTTTTGGGGTGAATACTTAGTACTGCCTCCAGGCCAAGTCCTGGGCGGCAGTTCAAAAATGGCATAACTCAGGTTCTACTGAAGCTTTTTGCATGATTCCAACGCTGTTTGAAAGGGAATTTGATGGCGAGAATGATAGTGCACAGCATGAGGTTCATTTCAAATTACCAGAAACCCGAAATTCAGTTTTCGGATTATGAAACATCAGACTGGTGGATTTGTGCGAAATTGCAAAAAAATTCAATTTGATGGCCAGATTCATGTTCAGCATCAAAAGTTACCTACTGGGGCCCAAAATTTAGAACCAAATCCCAAAAATGACCCATAACTCACATTTTGAGCTTTGAAACATCAGGTTTCCGGGTCATAACTCAGGAGCAAATCATTTCCGCCAAGCTCCGCAATCATGGCCTGATGCGGCCAACATTTCTGACATTCCCTGAAAAAATGAGCAAAAACGGTTGAGAAACCATGGAGGAATCCATGGTGACATCCATATATATATATATATATAGAAATAAACCCACGCCCTTTTTTGGGGTGAATACTTAGTACTGCCTCCAGGCCAAGTCCTGGGCGGCAGTTCAAAA
>JASANA010003581.1:0-19109 GCA_030248095.1 Ptycholaimellus sp. GST1_10 | reverse complement strand
GCTTCTGATAGCACTCAGTTGCACTGTTTGACTTGCAGGGGAAGCAAGTTTGCGCATGGGAAATTCGTGACCTCGGTGGCCTGGTACCCGAAGGACACCGGACTCTTTGCCAGCGCCGGAACCGATTGCCAACTAAAGGTCTGGGACGCCAATAGCCTGCGCCCTGCCCACACCCTCCTCCTCCCCCACCAGCTCGCACAGGTTCACATTCGGTCGCCTAGATTCCTCGCGGCTTGATGTTGCCTGGCTCTCAGATAGCCTGGTGGAGCGCTGGCCCAGTGCTGGCGGTGGCCGGGGGTAGCCAGAACCTCCTCTTGGTGGACCTACGGACAGGATCTGCTGCTCGCCAGCTCCGCGGCCACAGCAACAGCATCAACTGCCTCCAATGGTCCCCAAGGTGAGGCTGCCTTTTGAGCAATCTTTCAGCCCACTTCCCACAAGTTTTATGAAGAGGGCAGTGGTTCGTTGGCTGCAGGAAGACTTCAAATCACTGCCCTCCTCCTAAAACTGCTCCATTTAGAACTTGCCAGCAGCCGTTTCGGCAAAAAGCAGACGAATTTGTAGGGACTCCCAGGTGCTGGCTAGCGGGGGCCTGGAGGGTGCGGTGCTGTTGTGGGATGTGCGTGGGGGGCGCTCCTGTCTGGCCAGCCTTTCTGCCGGCGGTCTGCAACCAAAGCGGGCGCGTAGCGATGCCCAATCCAGGCCGCTGCGGGGTCGCCAGTGAGTCTCCTTTTCGTCGCCTACTCTCATTGCTTCCAGCATCGCTTTGAATCTGAGGCTGGAAGAGGGGGAAGGGAAGGAGCGGGCGAACCCATGCGAGCCTTGTCTCCGGACTGGCCCTCAAGCTCGGACGGACTCTGGCTCCACTCCACTGGCCACGATGGTTCTACTTTACTTCACATATCGGAGTGCAAGAGCTCAGTCTGGATCAGTAGTTCGATGAGTTTTTGGAGCTCATCTGGTCTTGGTGAAGCAATGAATTGGTTTCTCCACAAAATGGCGTTTTTTCTGATATCTGCTCTGGATATATGTGCCCAGCGTCAACGGAATCAGGGCTTAAAAGAGCTGGAAAACAAGATGTTTTTGCCAGGCAAACTTGGCCGCTGGAACGCTGTGCGCTTGAAACTGCAGGCATCGCTGAACTGTCGAGACTCGGCCAGCAGCCCAGACAATATATTGAATAAGGCTCGTACCGACACGCTTCTGGTATTCCACTGATGGGCTGCCAAATTGCAGAGCTGTCAATTCAGCCTCTGGGAAGAGCCTGGCTTGCCTAGTCTCGTTTCTCTGCCCAGCGGTGACGATATCACCGTCCTCGACTTTGCCCGCTCACAGCCTCTCAGTTGCTATCTTCAGCTTCATACTGCCCTTCAATGCGATTCCAATTGTTCATTTGATACCACAATGATCACTATATTGTTGATCTTTTTCAATATGATTCCGATTTTTTATCGCCGAACACAGTCCCAAATCGCTCGCAATCAATAGATCCGGAATTGCAGGAAGGCTGCACGGTCATTACAGTCCTGTGAATGCCTGCATAGTGCGGAGGCGAAGTCAGGAGCTCATCTCCAGTGCCAATGATCGCCAGGTTGCAAAGTTTTCAACGGAAGAAGAAGTCAAAAAGAGGTTTTGATACAGCTGCTGCGATGGAGTCCCCGGATGAGATGGATGAACAGCAGATTGTTCAGCTGAAGGAAGATGCTTGGAGTGATGAGGATTGAATTGCACATGCTTTGGACTTAATTTGCTCTGAATTCGCTGTGATCCATCCATTGTGCCAAGCCCAACATCAATGTTAGATGTTAAGGGTTTCATGTCATATGTGGCTTTTATATTTACTAATACTTTAATTTGAAGTTATCATGACTGAAAATTATCAGTCAAGCACAAGCAAAGCAAGAGCATAATGGTTTGGATGCTCTGCAACCTCTACCCACCCCTCCATTCATTCAATCACACATCTATGACAACTTCGGTGCTCTTTCAGAGACCAGTCCCATACAGCCCGTAAAATGCTTCAGAGTAGGATTAGCTGAAGGTGGCCTTTATGGTGGGCAGATTAGCAGCGGTTTCCAGGAGTCGTCTGTGGTTCAGGGCTAGAAGAATCGATGCGGAGTGGGCCTATCAAACGGGCTGCTGTTGATAGCAACAGTTGGCTGGAGGGAGAGAGAGCCTCGTTGGCATGGGCGCTTCCTTCACTTTCTACATATGTCCACTTCCATTTCCTTCTCCACAATCTATTCCCATCTCACAGCATCTCGATGCCAGCAAATTTGAAGAACCGCAGATCCTCCAATCGCAAGGATGTCGCGTCTTGGACAGTTTACACGGAAGCTAATCCTGTACCGCAACGGGGACCCCAGCTTAAAGCCCGTCACCTTCCTCTACAACAACAGCCGCGTTCGCACCTTTGAGAAGCTTCTGGAAGAGCTCGACAATCGCGTACCGCCGCTCAGGTTCTTTTACTTTCTTCCTTTTCCTTGCACTCCCCTTTTTGGCCACAGGGGCGGAGCAGTGAAACAGCTGTATACAACGGACGGAGACTTCCGCATCGATAGCTTGGAGCAGCTGCAGGGCAGTGCGGCCAACATCAGCCTCGTCGTCGCCGGCTCCGAGGCCTATCGACCCCTCAAAGGTGGCTCAGGCTGGGCAGGGAAGGATATCGATGGCCAGTCTGTGAATTGAAGGCGGCTATGAGAAGATTGGCCAGAAGAAGGGGGCAGCTGCAGAGAAGAACTTCCTCTCGCCCACTCCCAAAGCTGCCTCGGCGCGGCCCAAAGAGGAGCGCATACACAATCGGTCAGACACAAATTTTCTTCCAAGGCGTCTAAACTGAGGCCGCCATTCCCTGTCAAATACTTTCAGCAGATCACGTTTTTTTAAATCATCAGAATTGTTAAATTATGGAGGAATTTTCAGTACGGCTAATTTTACCAATAGGTAGAGCTTTATGCGGTTGACTTATAAAGGCAAAAAAATGAAAAAGGAGAAAACTAATTACTGACCTATAAAAGCAAAAACATTTAAATCAATTAAAAATTTATTTATCTATCGTTTGCGCCAATAGCTTGCAAAACATTAAGTTAGGTTTCGATGCACCAGGAAAATAAATGACAAATTCATGGAGAAGATTCATCAATAACATCGCATATGATTGCAATTTTTGGGGATATTTTATATAATGAACTTGATGAAGAAATTCATAAATAAGTAAGGCTGCAGCACTTGGTTGAGATGCGAAAATATGCTCTGCTGTACAAGGGTTTGGTTCTGCTTTTATGCCGGGTATTTTTCTAGACTGATTAGAGTATGCTTGGTGTTTTGTTTTATTCTTTCATTGGAGCAGTGGTAAGAATAGGCTTTGTGTTTGAGCAGCCATATATGGTTTTTTCTTTGTTCGGCCAAATGGTTTTTATATAAAGTCGGGATATATATTTCGATATCGATTTCTCATTGGGATATAAAATTGAGCTTGGTGCCTTAGTGCCATTGTACGATTGAAGATTGTAGGTTAACCCGATAACTTTGTTTCGATGAACACAAATGTTTGAGAAGAGAGCGTTTTGAATTTACGAGTATTAGTACAATCAGTTTAATCAAAACTGCAATCAATCCCTTTAAAATCATGGTAGGAGATAAAATTCAATCGAATAATGATGAAAAAAACCAAAGCAAAATAAAATGAGCAAAAATTGGGTAAAAGGTGTTAGGTAGGTTTAGAAGGCATGTTGATTTGGGCGTGCTGGAGAAGGGTATGAATGCGGTGTTGGAAGGCGAGCCTTGGGGCGCGTGGGGAGAGGGCGGGGAGGCGGAGGACGGCCTCCCAGTCGATCGGCAGCTCCGCCACCAGCTTCCCACTGCTTAGCCCCAGCTCCAGCATCCGCACGAAAAGCAGCCCCGCTCGAGTCTCCAGCGCCTCTTCCGCCTTCCTCACCATCTTCGTCCGCCCCGTCAGCATCTTCATCACCGGCGTCGACTCCACCATCTCCGTCCCCGGCATCGTCTTCGTGCTGGCTGTCTTCGTCATGGACTCGGCGGGGGTTGGGAGAGCAAAGATGGCCAGCTGCGTATGGAGGAGAAGTAGGAGGAGGTTGAAACTCAGGAGCATGGCTGTTAGCATGGAGAAGGCTTTTGACAGCTTTCGAGCTCTGTCTCGTAGAGAAGACCCTTATTTATATAGGACGCAGGCAAAAGGTCAGACGGTAATAGCTATTCTCTGTCCGATTGCGTGCGCTCGCCTCGAGATATTACTTTGGCACTAACCTAGGTGTTGACTGCATAACCATCTTGAGTCATCTCCTGGTAAGCTAAAAGCCAAGGCTAATTTTTACCCACCCTTTAGGTGGCCGAAGGCCCCCTAAGCCAAATGATGCAGGCTACAGATAACTAGCCTAACATTTGATGCAAAGTACATTTATTACACAAGTAAAATTTCCACACAATGCATCTTATGGTTAAAGAGAGCGTTTATTGCCTGCTGTAATGCAATTTCACTTGTGGTGGTGCTAAGACCATGTTGAGGAAGTGGACATCAGAGGTATAACATACGCCCAAAGTTTTCAAAGTAAATTCTCGCTCGAGAAACTGGTTAGATTCAAAATGGTAGCTGAAAATTAAAAATATTTGTCCAACATTTGATGGGGTGGGACCTTTTAATTTTAAGACATTCAGTAAATGGGGTGGGACCTAAAAATTTTAAAAAATTTTAATTTTAAAAACCTTTCATTTTTAAAACATTCAGTAGATCAGAAAATGTGATATAATGAAAGTCATTGAAAGTAGATGTAATTTTATTACATTATCCACGATAATAAATGTAGTATTGAGGCGGGATCCGTTGTCGGATACAAAGCGACTGCTGCTTGTGCGAAGTGGAGATGCATCGTTTGGGCCGCGGGCCTACTTCTTCCGCAGTCGCTACACCCGCACCTTGCAGGCTCTCCTCGATGACTTGGAGCGCATTGCGCCGCCTGTGGTTACTTTTCTCCCTCTCTTCGTCAACCTCATTCATTTCCCTGTCCATCAGAGTTGCTATCGCTATTTGCTCTGCCTGAAGGCTGGAGGAAAGAAGGGAAAGACTAAAGAGGAGAATAGTGACAGGGCGGGGGGAGCAGTGCGGCTGTTCACCATCCGCGGAGCCGAGGTCAAGGATCTGGCTGAGCTGGAATCGGGCGCCACCTATGTCGTCGCCGGCGACCAAGGCTTCTCTGAGCCAAGAGGCATCTTGCTTTACTCACAGGAGTCGGCATAGGAGCTGAGGGAGTGTAGGGATTGAGGCGGCTTCCCAGGCCACGGGGCGATGAGTGGAGTGCGGCGCAGTCGCAGTGGGGAGACTGGGCTGGCCACGCCCTCGCCACGCTCCCCGCGCTCCCCCCGCCCCGCCTCCGAGCGCCTCTACAACCGCCCCGACCAGATCCGCCCGCCCACCATCTTCATCTTCCTCTTCCGCAACGGCAACGGTCTCGTAGCCCGCCGCCTCACCTTCAACCAGTTCCAGCTGTCCAAGTGAGCGGGGCTTGTGGAGTGGGGGCAGAGAGGAGGGATATGAGATTGGCAGGGGCTGGCCGTGGTTCCTGGAGCAGCTGGGGAAGGCCTACGACGTGTACCCGAAGAAGCTGCGGGCGATGGACGGGCGGGAGGTGACGCACGTGGAGCAGCTCATCCAGAAGGGCGCCTATGTCCTGGTGCCCTTTGGCGAGCGCTTCCGCGATGACTGCTGGTACTACCTGCCAGACCACGCAGTGGACACCTCCGCTGAGGCCACCGGTCATCTCCTCCCCGCTAGTCCTCCTCTCCAGTCTAAGACATCTCTTTGAGGCGAGGCAATGCCGGAGGATGGACCGCGGCCTAAGACGAGGGCCAGACGGCGGGAGTCGGCGCCCGAGGCGACGGTGGTGGAGGACGAGCGGACGGAGAGTGCCCGCAACAGCGCCGAGGAGCGCCGCTTTGCCTACGACGACAGCTTCGATGAGGAGGAGGATCGGTTGGCCTCATTCCCCATTCCTTTGACAGCATAGATCATTTGGGGCATATTTCACTAGTTATGCTTCATCCCACTGCCCATACCGTTTGTCAACTGCCCTACCGTGGGGGGGGTGATTTATTCGCTCATGATTTCAAACAGTTATAACTCAAGATCTGCTCAATATTTTTTCACAAAAATTTATCAGCAGGTGCTCCTAAATGTCCTCTAAATTTTGTACAATTTTTGTGTGAAACGGATACAAACTCAGGGTTTTATTTTAATTTTTGTAACATGAGTCAATATATTGAAGGACATATAGCAAAATGGCAAATTTTATGCTAGAACTAAAGATTACAATTGATTTACAAGCATTAATCTGTATCTGTTTATGGTATTGGCATAATCTTTGTATATAATGTAATACTTTTGATATATTAAAGATGATGGAACATTAAAATTTAAAAAAGCTCATCATTTTGCAACAAATGAATTGCTCTGCACAGGACATCAAGTCAATATTGACTATACATTGACTCTTGTCACAAAAACTAAAATAACACAATAAGTTTAATTTCGTTTGGGACAAAATTTTAATACAATTTAGTGGACACCTAGGAGCATCTACTGATAAATTTTTGTTAAAAAATAATGAGTAGATCTTGAGTTATAACTGTTTGAAATCATGAGCGAATAAATCCGCCCCCCCGCCCGGTGGGAGCCTAGGCGGCGGTGTCTGCAGGGCAGCCAGCGCCGTCTCCCGCCAGAGCCGGCGGCGAGAGTCGGAGGCCAGCCGAAGGTCCCCGTCCCCGGCAGCCAGGAGGAGATCGCGGGCGAACAGCCTCTACGACGATAGGAGGCGACAGCGTAAAGGCTCCTCTACCTCCACGCTGGATGAGGATGAGGAGGACTGGGCTGTCAGCGGACGCCCTTCTCCCAGTCCCCGCCGCAGACATCACGATCAACACCATCATGGACGGTCATTCCATCCTCATTGCTCTGCTATTAGCGGAGATTTAGCGAACCTGACCTAGGCTTGGGGCTTGCGATTATCTTACAAAATGGAACTATGCCTCATCCCCTATTTGCAAATGTGAAGGTAATGGTGTTTTATCAGAGACTCCAGGGGCCGGTTGGACTCAGCCTGCTCCTACTGCGCCATGCTGGAGGCTCACCTGAGCAAACACCACGGGAAGCAGCAGCACCATCGCTCCGCCGCCGCCGTTGCCCACCCACTTCTCATCCCAGTCCTCTCCTCTCAACCTAACTCCTTGCAGAGGCGTCGTCGGGTGCAGGAGAACGTTCGCTCCATCTCCCCTTCCCCCAATAGGCGAGTGTCCTGCCTCCAGGGGCTGCCATAAGCTATGGTGGTATGGTCTCAGGAAGAGCCCCATCCGAGGGGCGGGCACTGAGCGTCAGGTGATTAGTCGCGGCAGCACCGCCAGTCGTCGAGACAGTCGCCTGCCTGCCAGCCACAGCGCCGGCTCTGTTCACCACTTTCCCTCTCACTCTCCTGGCTGCTGGAGTAGGGGGAAGATTGGCAGCTGCGTCGTACGAGCAGTGCGGGCGGGCGCTTCTATGCACGGCAGGTGCGGGAGGGGCGAAGGGGGAGCCAGCATGCCAGTCCCTACCGCCTCAACCGCGACGGGGAATCACCCTTCCTCCCCTCCGGCTCCAGGCTCTTCTCTCTTCATCCTTTCCCTCTTCAGCCCCTCTCCTCCTCTCCAAACCTCTCCGACTTAGACCCACTACTCTGCAGAGGCGGGAAGGAGCGGGCGGCGGAGGTGGCAGAGTCAGGGAGTGGCCCTGCCGTCAAAGGCAATCCCAAGCTCCGCCGGGAGTACCACCGAAGGGCCGACCTCAACTTCTGATCCATACCTCCCAACATAATTTCCTTTCTCCAGCGACTTGGGAGAAAACGCTTTTAGATTTATCCACACATATCCGATCAAAAGTAGTCGTCAATGGAATTTCCATCACACCCTAACTGACTGAATAGTGGCAGCCGACGATTGATCATTTGAACATCCGAACAGTTACTCAGACCTGGCCTAAGGAGAATGCAGATAAAAAAATCACTGATTGATGCAGTAGGAAAAGAAGCATGAGTGAGGAGAATAATTGGAATGGGAAAAACAAAGAGACGAGAGCTGCCTAGTCCAGTTTGTCGTGCTCGGTTGCGGGGGAGGTAGATGAGTTGCTGTTGGCCGCGGATGATGGCGGGGGCTTGACGGGACAGGTGGGATAAAGCCAGGCATCTACCGTGTTTCGCCACTTCTGCAATTGCTTGCACGTAGAGATAGATGGCGGCAACTGAATCCTCAGCACTCAGTTATTTTCATAATTTTTCTATAAGGAATTTCATACGAAGTCGAGCCAGTCAGAGTCAGCCAGTCAGCCAGTCAAAGACGATGCTAACATTTTACCCTTCTATATGCTTGGTTATGCACTTTACCATGCTATGCGCATCGTTTCTTCGCTGTTGCTACGAGCTTATAGGTGCATAGTTGGTACATCCCACTATGTAGAGAACGAGTCAATTAAATTTTCCTGTTGATAAATTTAGCCGATAGAACAGCTCATGTACAGACCAAACGATTTATCTATCCATCCACGAAGCCGGGAATAATTGTAAAAGAAAAGCCAACGATGGGGATGAGCGGGACGATGTAGGGGTGAAGGAACTTGTGGTAGAGCCACAGGAAGAGCGGCACCAGAATGCACGGAATGCACACCATTATTTTAACAAAAACTGCCCAGGAGGCACTTCGGATGCAAAAAGATGTCTAGAGGAAGCAACCGCATGGCTAGGAAGCATGAGGCACGTTGCTTGCTTGATGTCCAACCTTTTCCTACAAATAATATAAGTGGGATACGGTAAATATCATCTGAAATATGACTAGAGTAAAGCGGAGATTTCTTGTCCATTCTTATTTCATGTTGAAGCCTTCTCGCTCTAAAACGTCCGAGCCCATGGCATTTCTTTCACGAAACTTGACGTAAAACTAATTTTCGAAAACATTTCTTCATTTTGACTGAATAAAATGAAAATGTTGATTCCATTTATAATAACCGGTCGGATACGAATGAAGAGAGAATGTGCTAAAACTTTCGCGCCACAAAGAGGCGCATGTCGTTGCGGCATTTTAATAGGGCACAAAGGCCAATTCTAATACCAAACAACAAATTATTGATATCGTACTTATAGTTTCTCCACAAACTCAGAATCAAACGTTTGAAAAGCATCAAATAGGGCTGCTGCGTAGGCGCAGCTGCAACAAAACCCTTGTTGCCAGTTGAAAAGAGGGACAGAAATGAAAAAGAAAGGGCAGCCAGGTGGAGAAAGGATCACAGAAGGCAGAAGGTGGAGGAGCCAGTGGAGAGGATGGGGAGAAGGAGGAGGAGGATGAGCATGGCGAGGTTGGGCAGTGCGCTGGTGGAGGGGGCTGTGAGTTCGGCGCCGTTGCAGCGCTCGCCGTAGCAGGAGCAGACATGGAAGGTCCCAGCCTCGCTCACCTGCGACAGCAGCAGATCCTGCCTATTCACCTGCACTTCAAGCTCTATTCCCTGATGCCAGATTTGAGGGGGAGGAGGAGGGCACCTCTTTGCAGATGTCATAGCGCTCGAATAGGCGTATGGTGTGGTTGCGGAAACCCCAACGGGCAATGTCCGCCATGCAGCCACGTATATAGTTCCGGCCCGCGTAAGTACCTATCAGACAGCGTACATATGTCATCGAAAGTCATGTTATTCATTCTTCTGCTAGGAAAGGTAAAATTGGATAAGGGAATCTCTGACCTGAGAAGTAGACCTCCTCGGAGATGGTGAGGCAGACTTGGTTGCAGTGGACGAGGCCCATGCCCTCTTCTATCATGGGAGCGTTGCAGTTCTCGCTGAAGTTGAGCGGGCGGTTGTAGATGCGGCTGAGGTGGTGCCAGTGGATGAGGGAGGGAATCTCTGACCTGAGAAGTAGACCTCCTCGGAGATGGTGAGGCAGACTTGGTTGCAGTGGACGAGGCCCATGCCCTCTTCTATCATGGGAGCGTTGCAGTTCTCGCTGAAGTTGAGCGGGCGGTTGTAGATGCGGCTGAGGTGGTGCCAGTGGATGAGGGAGGGAATCTCTGACCTGAGAAGTAGACCTCCTCGGAGATGGTGAGGCAGACTTGGTTGCAGTGGACGAGGCCCATGCCCTCTTCTATCATGGGAGCGTTGCAGTTCTCGCTGAAGTTGAGCGGGCGGTTGTAGATGCGGCTGAGGTGGTGCCAGTGGATGAGGGAGGGAATCTCTGACCTGAGAAGTAGACCTCCTCGGAGATGGTGAGGCAGACTTGGTTGCAGTGGACGAGGCCCATGCCCTCTTCTATCATGGGAGCGTTGCAGTTCTCGCTGAAGTTGAGCGGGCGGTTGTAGATGCGGCTGAGGTGGTGCCAGTGGATGAGGGAGGAATTCTCTGACCTGAGAAGTAGACCTCCTCGGAGATGGTGAGGCAGACTTGGTTGCAGTGGACGAGGCCCATGCCCTCTTCTATCATGGGAGCGTTGCAGTTCTCGCTGAAGTTGAGCGGGCGGTTGTAGATGCGGCTGAGGTGGTGCCAGTGGATGAGGGAGGGAATCTCTGACCTGAGAAGTAGACCTCCTCGGAGATGGTGAGGCAGACTTGGTTGCAGTGGACGAGGCCCATGCCCTCTTCTATCATGGGAGCGTTGCAGTTCTCGCTGAAGTTGAGCGGGCGGTTGTAGATGCGGCTGAGGTGGTGCCAGTGGATGAGGGTGGGAATCTCTGACCTGAGAAGTAGACCTCCTCGGAGATGGTGAGGCAGACTTGGTTGCAGTGGACGAGGCCCATGCCCTCTTCTATCATGGGAGCGTTGCAGTTCTCGCTGAAGTTGAGCGGGCGGTTGTAGATGCGGCTGAGGTGGTGCCAGTGGATGAGGGAGGGAATCTCTGACCTGAGAAGTAGACCTCCTCGGAGATGGTAAGGCAGACTTGGTTGCAGTGGACGAGGCCCATGCCCTCTTCTATCATGGGAGCGTTGCAGTTCTCGCTGAAGTTGAGCGGGCGGTTGTAGATGCGGCTGAGGTGGTGCCAGTGGATGAGGGAGGGAATCTCTGACCTGAGAAGTAGACCTCCTCGGAGATGGTGAGGCGGAGTTGGTGAGGCAGACTTGGTTGCAGTGGACGAGGCCCATGCCCTCTTCTATCATGGGAGCGTTGCAGTTCTCGCTGAAGTTGAGCGGGCGGTTGTAGATGCGGCTGAGGTGGTGCCAGTGGATGAGGGAGGGAATCTCTGACCTGAGAAGTAGACCTCCTCGGAGATGGTGAGGCAGACTTGGTTGCAGTGGACGAGGCCCATGCCCTCTTCTATCATGGGAGCGTTGCAGTTCTCGCTGAAGTTGAGCGGGCGGTTGTAGATGCGGCTGAGGTGGTGCCAGTGGATGAGGGAGGGAATCTCTGACCTGAGAAGTAGACCTCCTCGGAGATGGTGAGGCAGACTTGGTTGCAGTGGACGAGGCCCATGCCCTCTTCTATCATGGGAGCGTTGCAGTTCTCGCTGAAGTTGAGCGGGCGGTTGTAGATGCGGCTGAGGTGGTGCCAGTGGATGAGGGAGGAAATCTCTGACCTGAGAAGTAGACCTCCTCGGAGATGGTGAGGCAGACTTGGTTGCAGTGGACGAGGCCCATGCCCTCTTCTATCATGGGAGCGTTGCAGTTCTCGCTGAAGTTGAGCGGGCGGTTGTAGATGCGGCTGAGGTGGTGCCAGTGGATGAGGGAGGGAATCTCTGACCTGAGAAGTAGACCTCCTCGGAGATGGTGAGGCAGACTTGGTTGCAGTGGACGAGGCCCATGCCCTCTTCTATCATGGGAGCGTTGCAGTTCTCGCTGAAGTTGAGCGGGCGGTTGTAGATGCGGCTGAGGTGGTGCCAGTGGAACTTCATGGAGGCGGACATGCAGCTGAAGCATTTCCGACTCAGCAAACCTTTCAATTGCCGCCTTTACTCCTACATTTCACCCCTCTCTGCTTCATTGCTCCAACCCTGAACGACAGAAAACAGGACGGTGCATAGGAGTAAGGCTCTTGATAGGTCCCACTGCGAAAGCCTGCAAATGTTTCTTCACACTAACTGCATTCAAAAAATATTATCACCATCGCAGCAAAATTTCTTTTGGGAGAGGGGCAAGCGAATAATGCTGACCTCATGCCCAGAGAGCGGAGGGCATGGCCTGAGTAGGGCAGGGCAGGGCAGGGGAGGGGCGTCGGGAGGAGAATGCAGGTGCAAGCAGGCAGGAGCTGGGAAGCCTTCGTTCCAGCCGCCTTGGCCCTCTAATCACCGCCTCCTGCCCGCCACGCCTCGAATAGCCCCACTGCTTTTTCCACCCAGCCTCCAGGGCGACGGCCGCTCACGCCTACACACACGCCCCCCATCCTGACCTATGAGCCGCGAAATCGCCTACAGCCTCACATTCGCATCCCTTTCACCTCCTACAGGCTGCAGGAGCTAGGGCAGAGAAAGGGAATGTGGGAAGAAGGCTCCTAGATGATGTCAGAGGGAGGAGGATAGCCATTGAGGGAGCCTTAACAGATGCCGTCTATTCCAGGGGCAGTGAATGGAGGCGGTGGATGGAAGTGGGCAGTCTAATGGTGTGATGGGGATAGCCGCAGAGACGATAAGGAGATGAAGTGGCCAGGAGAGAGGAGGAGGGGATGCATGGGAAAGTGAGGGCAGGACAGCAAGGGGGGTGTAGGAAATGAGCGCCCGAGTCTTTCCATAGCTTAGGAGCTCATTAATAGCCGGTCGCATCCGAGGGGAGGAGAAGGGGCGGCCAGAGCCACAACTCCTGCATAATTGAGGCGTGCCGACGACAATGTCGTTAGCACCTCGTCCCCTGCCCCGTTGCACACCAGCCCGGCCCACCCCATAAATCTCATCCAACAGCCTCCTCCGAGGCCGTGTTCCAATGAAAAGGGGGCCTGAGGGCGAAGGCCTATTGTGAGTGGGCGCAGCTGAGCCTCGGGGCAGTGTCTTTTGTCGAAGACGCTCGGGGCGGAGGGTGCTGCGAGCGCCCCCCAGCAAAGAAGGCTGCTCCACCCTCCATTGATCCACACACCAGGAAAGACGGGGGGAGCGAAATATGAGCGGTCTAATTGAACGCACGGCTGAGCAGAGTCGCGCGACTCGAAGAGCGAAAGAGCCAAGGACTTTCCTCAGTAGCAGAACTTGCTGCAAACACAGCTTGCATTCTCTTCTCAAAGAGCAGACAAGGAGAGTTCAAGAAGCTAGGCTGGGAAGGTTCACAGTCTCTCTGGGGGACAGATAGGAAGGTTGAAGTAGCGGAGGGTATATGAGGCGAGCGAAGTCTATGCTAGCTAAGATTGGCACAGCCTGGAGGGCTACCTGAGCTGATGAGAGTCGGAAGGGAGGGTGTGTGGCTGAGTCTGTGTGTTCAGACACGCAAGGGAGGCCCGGGGCTGGGGAAGGAGGGGAAGAGAGTGTGTCCGCGGGGAATCAAATTAATCTACGCCGAGGTAGATGTAGCCGCGGAGATCTTTTGCCAGCAAAAGGGGCATAGGAAAGGGGCCCCATCCTTATCCAGCCCACTAATTGGACTGAATAATTCCGGAGGGCTAGTGGAGGAGCTAATTCTCTTTTCACCCCACCCCTCCCTGTATGCCTTAGCTGGTGCTGAGGTGAGTAGTAGGGGCAAATAATTAGCTACGGCTTAGGCTCTGTCCTGCCACTTTGAGCTAGCTACATGTACTGGTCAGGCCTTCTAGACTAGGGACTGGAGCGTATGGAGGGACAGGGGCGGGCTGCCTTTGTTGCCCCGACACAGGAATGAATGCCGCTTGCTCTCGCCATACTTACAAGACCCGCCCCCTGAGAAGAGTTCATTTAAATTTTCGCGCTCTTCTTTTTTTGTTCAATCAATAAACACCTACAAACTACTAAAAAAACTCATAAAAATATTGCCGTATATAAGCTAAGGTTGCATGTGCTGGATGGGCATGAGTGAGTGGAAACGGAGACTGAGGAGGAGAGCGGTAAAAAGGCCCTGCCCGTAGCTTAATGAGGCGCTTATGCAAGGAGGGGGGTGGGCGCTAATGAATGAGAGGAGCTAGTGGGCTGCAAAGCGGCGGACAGGTCGAAAGACTGATGAGCAGGGGACTGCTCAGATGGCCCTCTGCAGGCACCCGCCTCATCTATCACCCCTCATCGCGCCTCTTCCCCCGCACAGCCCTTCTAGGCCTCCTCTCGCTTGGCCGGCCGGAACAACTGGGGCACCTGATGCGCTTACATTTATCACCACCCTGCACAGGGCAGCACCCATTGCCCCTTCCTGCCTTCAACATACCTTCATGATCTCTGCCTTGCTCTTGGATGAGATGCAATCTCTAATTCTACTCCTTCAAAGCAACGCCCGTCAAGCGTTAACGAATCGAAGTACTTGTCAATGGTTCTGGCAAAGGAATGCATTTTTGCGCGGCCGCAGGCCGCCTGCCGCGGAGGGCAGGGCAGTCAGAGCTCCGGAGGCCGTAGGGCATGGGTGCGGAGGCCCCGGAGCGTAGCCTAGCATGCGAAGCATGCTAGGTGAAGCGTAGGGGCCGTAGCGCCCGTGCCCGGAGGCCGGAGGAGCTCTGGCGCCCTGCACGGAGCGGCGGGCGGCCAAGGCCCGCTTATACAGTTACCCCATTTTTCGTCCGTCTGTCCGCATATATATATATATATATATATGTGGTACCGCCGCCCGTACTCCTCGGTTTTTCAATGAAATTGGCTGATTTTTTGCATGAAGGTCCGTCTGGGTGGTGGCTCGGGACGTTTTTTTGGGATAGGCGCCATTTTGATTTCTTCCAGAATTATGGCCAAAAAACTATAAAAATTGGGTCTTTGAAATTCGAAATTTTTTCGAAAAAGTGCATATTACTTTTATTAATTATTTATTAACATTTAAAGTAATATTTATAATTTTAAAGCCTCAGAAACCTAAAAAAGACTTTTACCAAGGTACCATTCCGTTACCTTACCCAGCTTTTACCTTTACCATTCTTGATTCATTTTAGTGGATTCCTTATCAAGCTGAACATTTCTTTCTTTGTATCACATTTGAATTCTTTGGGAAAGCCAACAATCATCAAAACCTACTAAGCATCAAGGCCGCGCATCTATTGGCGATAGCCGATAATACCTTGTTGAGTGAACAGAGGATAAGATATACTTGTAAGGTTAGCATAACCCTCAATAAAATATTGTCCAGTTTGTCTGTTCTTTCCAAGCAGCAAAATAATTTTAAATGTGATTTTATAACTCTGATTTTTTCTGATTTTATGAACTAGTGGTATCAATACAGCTTGCCCCTGCATTCATTTAATATATTTTGTTTTTGAGTCTGTGTACCTCCTTCCTTGCTCAACATTCATGGATATGGAGAGATGGCAGTAATTTGCAGCAAAAAACTGAATCATGAGAGCGAAATTTCGCAAAAAGTAAAGAAATTGCACAACATTTCAAAAAGTCAATCCCCTCCGTAGGCTTTTCCAGCACAGTCGCCGCCGCATCGTGTACCGCCGCAATCACAGCCACTCCACCCAGTGGTGGTGATGGTGTTTCTGGTAGGCACAGCAGCAAAGGAACTCTCCCACTCCGTTCAGGTTTCCTGGAGAGTGGTGATTGTGGGGGCGACGCCGATGGTTCTTGCATGCTCCTGACTCCAAGTGTGACAGACGGTGTTGAAAAATGAAATGGGCCGGTGTATCGGGCTCAGCTTGGCAGGAAAGGCATGTGCTTGAGTAGACTTGTCCAGACCGATGCAGGAAGGCTGCTCTGTTCAGCCGCAGGAGGTGTATGGCGGATGCTAGGGTGTGAGGGAGACGACCGAGGGACAGGGACTTTCCACCGGCTGCCTCCTCTACCTGAGTCTTGAGGCATGTGCGGACTGCGCTGGGAGAGTTGAGCTGGGCAGCTGGCTGGGCGGGCAAGGTGATGCTGGGCTCCAGGGACTGCGCCGTTGCGGCCCCTGTCCAGCTGTCTGGCAATGGCCAGTGCGGAGGGCGGGCAGCGTGGCCGAGGCTGGCTCCCAGGGCCTCGTCTGCCCACTGCCGCCAGCAGTGTCCTCCAGCTGCCCTGATGCCTGGTTGGAGAGGAGGGCAGCTGGCCAGCTGACCAAGGGCGTGGGTGGCGGCTCATCGTGAGCCATTGTACAGGAAGTGGGCGCGTTTGCCGATGGATTCCAGGGGCTGCAGCCCTGCGGCGTTTGTACTGGCTGGGGCTTCGGTGATGAGGCGGGCGGCAGCTGTCTGTTGGAGGAGCAGGCGGCTGGTGCGGAAGGTGAATGGATACTCCTCCACCGGCGTAGCCAGTGTCGGTCCATCTAGGCCCCAGACGCATATCTTCAATCAGCCCGCTCTTTGCATTCAACCTACGGCCCTTTCTAGCTCCACTTGCCTGACTCCACAGCCCCAGCTGTCCTATGGGGATAGGTAAGCATTCGCCTATTCCAGCCATGCTCGAGTCCTCTACTCTTATAGCCAGCTTCTGTGGACCAGATAACTCTTCCTGAAACCCTGTATCCCTCACTTTTGGTCTACTCTACAGCTGCGTTTGCCGGATTCAGCATGAGCAATGAATTTGTGAGGAGGGGACTTGCGTCGCTGCTGGTTGAGAGACACCCTCAGCTTTTTCTGCAAAATCTCGTGCCGTGTAATGGTACCTCCTCTCCGAGGCTGGTAATTCTTCTCAGTGACCACAAAGGTGTGGGAGGGAGGGGGGGGGGGTGGTTTGGAGTGGCGTGGCAACGCGCGCGGCGCCGCGCGGAAAGGAGGAGGGGGGTGGGGTGGGGAGGCGGTTATGTTAATCTTTTTTTGTGTTGTACTGGATTATGTACTTGGTAGGATTATATGAAAATAAAATATATAATTATTTATAATATAATTCTTGGTATTATCTTATAGTAAAATAGGTGGAGAAGTCCTATAATCTTATGGTAGAAGGGAAAGAAAATAATGTAATGTTTTTTTTTTGTGTGGGGGTTTTTTGTGTGGGGGGGGAGGATTTTGGAGAAAATCTTTTTTTATTTGTCGGTTTAAGAAAAAAAAGAAAATGCTGGGTGGGTGGGAAGGCATAGGTGGTGGTAAAGTGGGTGGTGAACCGTTGGACCCTATACCGCTACTCTAGTACACCAGCCACTCCACTCCTCCTCCTCCCATCCCATGTTCTCCTCCAACCCTTCCTCCACCACTCCCACTCTGTCCTCCACAGTCTTGGCTTCATGTAGCGGGTAGAGCGGCAAGAGGCACTGCTCATGGAGGCGGCAAGAGGCACGCTCTCCGCGTGCACCCGCACAACATCCACCAAGGCTGTTGAGGAGTGAGTGGGATAGGTGAGCAGGAGTAGGTGAGTGAGAGAAAGGGGGAAGCGGAGTAAGAGGCGAATGCAACCTTAGCTCAAGTTTGGGATGCTAGACAACAAAAGCAAGCTCATGGGCCAAGGATGGGAGAGGGAGATAAAGTGAGTGAGAGAAGCAGAAGAGAATGCCCCTGCCCAGTCAGCCTGTGTCGGATTCAGAGTCGTCGGTGGGCTGCTCGCAGTCGTTGCAGAGCTCGAGTGGGACGAGGTTGCCGACTGCCTGCCGCACCTCCCCAGCCTCCGTCTTCACCAGCACGACCCGCACTGCTCCATCCCCGCTCGCGTAGTGCTTGATCACCCGGCCCAGTGGCCAGGTGAGCCGATCCTTCTTCTCGTTGTAGATGAGGACGAGAGAGTTGATGGGTGGAGTGTAGGCGGACTTGGACTTGCGGAGGAAGGAGAGCTGGCGTAGGTGCTGTAGATACTCCCGCTCCCAGCGCCTCCAGAACTCGTCCACTCGCTCCTGTCGCCGGAGCACTTGTTGACGAAGAACTTGAGCAGACGGTGCGATGGGCGGGCTGTGCTTGGGGGCATAGTGGTGGAAGGGCTGGCCGGTGCCGGTGCGTAGGAGGAGGTTTGGGGTGAGGGCTGTGATGTCCTTGCTGTCGTCGGTGAGAGGGACGAGCGGGCGGCTGTTGACGACGGACTCCAGGCGGCTGAGCAGCGTCAGGAACTCCTCCTCCCCCGGCTGCACTCCACAGAGCGCCGGTCGGAGGCTCCGTTTCAGCGTCCCCACCATTGCCTCCGCTGAGCCTTGAAAGGTAGGTGAACGGGGAGGTGAGAAGTGGAACTGGGGTCCGCGTGCTTGGAGGAGTAGGGCGAGATTGGGTAGGGCGACGAAGGCCTTGGCGAGGTCGCAGTAGATGGTGCCGCTGGAGACCCCATGCTTGGCCCAGATGCGCTCCAGGGCGGAGTAGACGGAGTTGGCGCTGTAGTCGTACAGGATCTCGAAGCAGGCCGCTCTCGTCGCTGCACAGAGCATCACCAGGATCCATCGCTTGACGATTTGGTGAGTGGAGGTGGTGAGGTGGAAGGGTCCGGCTTGGTCCATGAAGGCGTTGGTGAAGGGCGGCTGGTCTGGCGTGGTCCTAGAGCTGGGCAGTGGCGGCGGTTCTGGGCGGGTGCAGGGGCGTCGATTGGTGCGCTGGCACTCGTAGCACTTGTTGAGCACTGCCCGTACTGCTTGCCTCCCCTTGGGGATCCAGAAGCGAGTGCGTAGGTTGGCGAGGGTGGTGGTGATGGAGGAGTGGATGCCTAAGTGGGCGTGTCTAAGGCGGTTGAGGGAAGGTTCGGGAAGGGCTGCGTTGTCAAGAGAATGACGTCAGCAGAGGTGGGGTGAGGAGAGAAAGAGAGACTGGAAGGTGAGCGGGGGGCTGAAGGCGATGATGAGCTGGGCAAAGGTGGCGTAGTTGATGTCCTTGCCGACTCAGAAGCTCCAGCTGAAAGCCACACCACCAGCAGAGAACATTCTCGAATCCCAAACAAACAACCGAAAGGAGAGGTGAAAACTAGGTCTTCTCAGACTCTAGCTTCACCAAACACGCTGAGAGATGCCGAAGAGGAGTTGGAGAGGGTTGAGGATGGCTGTGAACTTGGGGCTGGCGTAGGTGATGTAGCCGAAGTTCTGGCCGGAGTCCTCGCTGTTCCCGCTGCTGCCGATGATGAAGAGGCGGATGGCGGCGTTGCTGGGCGGCGGCGGGAGGTTGTCCAGGGCCTAGTCCGGGTGTGGGATGGCCAGGGGCTCCAC
>JASANA010003580.1:0-16672 GCA_030248095.1 Ptycholaimellus sp. GST1_10 | reverse complement strand
GTTCAGTTACGTATTGCTGAATCTGCTTGTGGGGCATTTGCATTTTGTTTTTGCGCGCAGTTCCAGGACTCTTTTCATGCGCGCTCAAACAAAAATACAGATAACACAGCGGGTCCATTAGTGGTCAAAATATCTTTGGCTTTATACTTGGCAAGTCGATTTTTGGAGAAAAAGAGTTTTACTTTCGGCTTGCCGATGGGGGTTCAGATATTTCCTCAACTTTAAATATATGAAAATTAAATTATGTTAATTTAGGTCCTTTTTTTTGTTCTGATTTATATTTTAGGTTTTATTTTATTAGATAAATAAATAAAAGAAAATGATGATTCGTGAATGAAGAAATTAAAATAAACATTTGGAAAATAAAATAAGTGCATAATTTTTGGCAAATTTCTTGGCTAACGAATATTAGTGGGAAATACTATTGGCCTTACACTTGGGCAATCGATTCTTGGGACAAAATAGCTTTACTTCTCTTCAACATTAAATATACAAAAATTAAAATAAATGCTTAGAAAGGAATTCGAACCTGTAGTTTCGGCTAGCAGTCCAATCGCTCACACCACTACACCACTGGTTCATATGTCTCTGCATAGTTTAACTGAAGTATTATCAAGTATTATCATCAAGTAAAGGGTTGGGGGGGAGGTTCGAATGAATGAATGAATACCTACTCTCGTTCATTAGCAGATGCAAAGCAGCAGCAGCAGCAGCAGGGCAGCAGCAGCAGCAGCAGCAGCAGCAGGGAAGGAGTTCGGGACGGCACATTGTTTTGCATTTTTACACCAAATTGTGAACTTTTTGGCAGTTTCTCGCGAGTGTAGACTAATTGGAGGATGCTGGTTCCAATGCAAAAAGAATCAGAGCGATTGGATTCTTCTGTGAGGAGCAGGAGCCTTATCAATTTCAAGATCTAGCATTAACCCTCAAAACATACACCTGGGTCGAAAAGAGGGGCTGCGGTCGCTGACACTTCGCTAAAGCTCCGTTCGCACCCCAGCCCAATTGGGCTGGCACGGACGGAGCTTTAGCGTAGTGTAATCCCCCATCGGAGCCCAGGTGTATGTTTAGAGGGTTAATGATCTTGAAATTGGATAAGGGTTTTTTCTCATGACATACAATTCAATCGCTCTGGTTATCATTGGAAAGAGCATCCTCAAGAGTCGTCTCTACTCACAAAAACTGCCATAAAGTTTACAATTTGGTGTAGAAATGCAAAACAAAGTGCCCATTCAATTCTTCCCTGCTGCTGCCCTGCTGCTGCCCTGCTGCCCTGCTGCTGCTTCGCATCTGCTAATGAACAAGAGTAGGTATTCAATTTATCCCCCCACCCCCTATCCGGTCCTTGGGCTTCAGGTATTCGTTTAAAAGTTCGTCCTAACCCTTCAATTGACCAGTTTGGCATAGGTACCAGTGGTGTAGTGGTGTAAGCAGACCGGTGGCTGGTTGAAACTGGCAGGTTCGGATCCTTCTGCGTGAATAAAGTTTATTTTTTGTATATTTGAAGTTGAGGAAAATAACAGGTACCATCGGCAAGCCAAAAGTAAACATATTTTCTCCTGAAAACCAATTCCCTCGAGTTAATTTTTTTTGCATGATTATTCACTTTCCAAACTTTCGTTTTTTTTTAGCTAACTGGTGTCTTATTCGTTTTTGCAAAAAAAAAACAACAATTAGAAGAAAAAAATTGAAACAAGTCTTTTGTATGTTTAAAGTTGAGGAAATAAATGGTACCATCGGCAAGCCGAAAGTAAGCTCTTTTTCTCCCAAAAAACAACAAATGCCCCGAGAGTGTAAAGTCAAGGAAATTTCCCTACTACGAGTGGAATCTGCTGTGTCACCTGTATTTTGTTTGAGCGCGCATGAAAAGAGCTCTTGAACTGCGCGCGAAAACAAAATGCAGATGCCCCACAAGCAGATTCCACTCGTAGTAGGGAAATTTCCTTGACTTTACACTCGGGGCAGTTGTTGTTTTTTGGGAGAAAAGAGCTTACTCTCGGCTGGCCGATGGTACCATTTATATATATAAGCGGACAGACGGACGCAAAAATGAGGTAACTGCTTAAGCTGGCCTTGGCCGCCTGCCGCTTCGGGCAGGGCGCCAGAGCTCCTGCGGCCTCCGGGCACGGGTCATGCCACAGCCCCTACGCTTCGCCTAGCATGCTTCGCATGCTAGGCTACGCTCCGGGGCCTCCGCACCCATGCCCTCCGGCCTCCGGAGCTCTGACTGCCCTGCCCTCCGCGGCAGGTGGCCTTCGGCCGCGCAAAAACTAGCAGTATTTAACATTAACACAGTGACAAGCCAGTCCAGAAAATATAACTGATAAAAAGATGATATTTGGTGCTTAAGAAAAGGCAGCAATCCCAGAAAATAAACCAATTTGCGGCTGACTCCCACAATCCCGGTTTACCCCCCACGGGGGGTGTCCCCCGCCAACGAGTTTGCCCCCCCCCCCCTCGAGATTGTCACCCCCCCAATCTCCTAACCATGTTTTGCCACAGTCATGACCTCGTCGAGGCCGAGCATGCCTCTAAGCTCTTCAGTTGGAATCTTGAAAGGCACTCCTGATAGGGGACGAGCCTCTACTCCTTTTAGGCATGCGCCCGACTAACTCGGTATAGACTAAGCACATTTTGTTATTGGGGGGGGGGGTAGTTGGAAAAGATTTCATTTGGGGGGACAGTTGGAGAAGATTTCATTCAGGCAAAAATCGGTTGGTCTAGTGGTTAGGATTTGTGGCTCTCACCCACAAGGCCGGGGTTCAATTCCCCGACTCGGAACCACTGTGAGAGACGCGTGGTGTTGCTTCTGTGGCAAGGGCAGCTCTTCCGAGTGCTAGGCATTTACTGGATGGAAAGTGGACTGAAGCTGAGGATAGGAAGAAAGGCAGCAGCGATCACCGCAGTCAACACAATCGTAGACTATACATCCACTGGGCTGAATCATGGCGGTGACGCAGCTGCTGACGAGGTTCTCCACGTGCTCCTCGGTCACCAGGTAGCCCAAGACGCTCGACCTCAGCACTTCCTCGCACCTCACAAGGCAGAACCAGACAAAAAGTCATTAAAAATGGGGGGGGGCTTCTTGTTTGGGGGGCAAACGCTTGGGGGGGGGGGCAACGCGTTGGAGGGGGGGGGGGGGTTGTGGGTGGGAGTGAGCCCAATTTGCTGCCATTTATTTAACTAATGGGATTGTTTCGCAAGGTATGGGCATTCTGGTGGCCATCTACAATCGCTACCACATTCTCATGGAAGACCCCAACGGTACCCTCAAAGCCACCCCCTGGGAATGTGCGGCTATCTCTACCCCACTGCTCCCGCTAGCACAGATGCCAGGCCACATTTGTCAGGCTTCTGCGCCGCGCAAACGCCCTGGTTCATCATCGGGGCCCAGTGCACTGCCATCATGCAGGTTCCTTCGCCTTTCCCGCCTACTCTCTCTGGCTAGAGCTCTAATCATAATTGAAATCATTGACAATTTAGATAGTGCTCTCACTGGACCGTTTCATCGCCGTCAAATGGTTCTCCTTTTACATCGGCTTTACTAAACGGTTCTTTTCCAATCTGCCTTGCCTGAATGCTTCTAATTGAGAGCACTGCTCAGGTACGGCTGGGGTGTGCTGGGTCTAGTGGGGCTGTACGGAGCAGTGGCCTACGGGGGGACTGGGCTCCTGTCCTTCTTTGCGGCAGACAACAGCCAGGCCTACGTCAACCGCTTCTGCTTCAGCAACCAAGTCGCCACTGACTGGTTGGCTTTAGGACGCCTTTTTTCAACCTCCTCCAAGCCACTCCTACCCTACGCCGGCATTGTGCCATAATGAGATGATTTCCGTTGAAATTAGACTGCTAGCTCTGCTCTAGCTCTCTAATTAGACCGCGTTTCTATAACTCATAGGCGCAGGCATTTAGTTTGCCCCATCTCTGCCCATCTTCACCAGAAGCTTGCGATTTTTTCGAAACCTTGTGTTTGATTGTTGTTTTTCCGAAACCTTCAATGCGACATAATTCATTGATTGAGAAAAAGCAGCAATTGGTTCAGAAGAAAAGCAGACAAACAGGACCTTGTCAGGTACAAGCTGTACCAGCCGACCCTGCAGATAGTGTGCGGGGTGGGCAGCTGCGTGGTCTACGTCATCACCGTCCTCTTCTATCGCTGCCATCTGGGCAGCCTCGCCGAAGATGGCGCCCTCAACGCCGACCAGCGCAAACGCCAGGCTCGTTTCACCCGTCTCGTCGGTTAGGCCACCACTTACAGGGTTTAACCACCTAACAGGAATCGCTCACTTTACTGGCCTGTAAAATGGTTTCCTACTGACGCTGGGAAACTAATTCCAATGGGCCAAATTTTATGCTCCCATTGGAGTTAGTTTCCCAGCGTCACTAGGAAACCATTTTACAGGCCAGTAAAGTGACCGATTCCTGTTAGGTGGATAAGCCTATACTTCGCCTCATCCTCTCCAACTGAGAAACATCCTCCTGTCTAGGGATAGTGACGCTGATAACGTTCCTCTTCTACGTCCTCCCCTACGCCGGCATCAGCGTGCTGGACAAGGTGGCCGCCAACGGCGGCATCTCCTCCGCCGCCTTCGGCACCATCAAAACCATCTGCTACACCATCGCCACCCTCAACTCCGTCACCAACATCTACATCTTTGGGTTCCCACCTGGCTCCCTGGCTCCCAGGAATATGGCTCCCTGCAGGGTGCACCATGAGGAAATCAATCGGTCCATTCGCTGGATGCTGACGGGCTGTCGCAAGCGCGTTGTAGCCCCCGGGCACAGCCAGGCAGTGCCCACGGGCACGCAGATGTTTGCCCGCGTACGCAGCACTCAGCAGCACCCTAATAGCCATCACTGAGCTCAGCCTACCCCCAGCATCACTATAATACCTCTAAGCTTAAAGGCCTATTACGCATAGAACCACCCCCACCGATTTGGCTCATTAGGTAGGTATCCCCGAAGTAAGCTTGTAACCACCATTGCTTTGGCGCAAAGCGGCTATACTTAAGTCAAAAAAGCCAGTTTTTGACCAAGTTTGTTCGGGAAATGTTCACCCGAGCACACCCAACAAGGTATTCTCGGCTGTCGCCAAGATGCGCGGCCTCTGTTCCGAGCAATATTGTCAACCTACATGAGCGAATTTTACTAATTGCATATTTATTTACTTGCCGATATTGTCTAAAAACCTGGGAGTTATAATTTTTTTAAATTTTGAAACATCAAAATTCTAAGTTTAGGGGAAAAATCCAGAAATTTCGCAAAACACCAATAAACCTCTCAAACCACCACCTAGGCGGATCTTCGTGCAAAATTTCAGCCAATTTCTTTGAAAAACCAGGGAGTTATGATTTTTTTGGTTTTGAAACATCAATATTTTGAGTTTTGAAAAAATATCCAAAAATTTTGCAAAACCGCAATAAAGCTCTCTAGCCACTACCTAGGCGGACCTTCATGCAAAATTTCAGCCAATTTCATTGAAAAACCAGCAATTTATGAATTTTGGTACTTTGAAACATCAAAATTTTAGGTATTGGGCGAAAAACGCAAAATTACGCCAAGCCGCGCCTCCAAAAATGGCCTGGAGATACCACCCAGGCGGACCTTCTTTTATGCGAAAAAAATCAGCCAATTTCGTTGAAAAACCGCGGAGTACGGGCCTGGCGGGGGGTGGGTGTGGGTTTTTTGGTGTGTTTTGGGTTTTTTTGGTGTTTTTTTTTTTTTTTTTTTGTTTTTTTTTTTTTTTTTTTTTTGGTTTGTTGCCTTTTTTTTTTTTTTTTTGTTTTTTTTTTGTTTGGGTTTGTTTTTTTTTTTTTTTTTTTTTTTGGTGGTTGGCACGGGGGGGACATACACAGTTTCTTTTTGGAATTATATACTGCTATATATGGCGGCCGCCCCCAAAAACCGATGCGGTTACAGACGGACGCAAAAATGGGGTAACTGCTTTGCTTGTTTTTTTTTTTCGTGTTTTCTTTTTTTCTTTTTGTTTTTTTTTTCTTTCTTTTTTTTTGGTTTAAGCTGAGGCCTTGTGCCGCCGGCAGGCCAAAATTAGGGCTCTTCTCCCAAATCATTGCGTGGTATATTTGAATTGCTTGTTGTTTGCTTTTGCTGTTTTGTGTTTTTCTTTTTTTTTGTTTTTTTTGGTTTTTTTTTTTTTTTTTATTATATTTTTTTTTTCTTTTTTTTTTTTGTGGAGATTTGGTCTGGCGGCCTGTGTTTTTTTGTGATTGCTGTTAAGTGGAAATAGGGCGGGGATGGAAAGAGACATGAATGCGCGCCAAAAGGGGGGGAAAGGGGGTGACTGAGCTGGTGGTACGGGTGTATCTGTGTGGGAGGGGAAAAATGGGGTAACTGCTAAGCGGGCCTTGGCCGCCCGCCGCTTTGGGCAGGACGCCAGAGCTCCTCCGGCCTCCGGGCACGGGTGCTACGGCCCCTACGCTTCGCGTAGAATGCTACGCTCCGAGGCCTCCGCACCCATGCCCTACGGCCTCGGGAGCTCTGACTGCCCTGCCCTTCGCGGCAGGGGGCCAGCGGCCGCGCAAAAATGAAAATGTTTTTCCATAATTCAATAAAATTGGACACATTTTCTTATCGTGCACAGAAACCATTTCAGCTACAACAAAGACGGACCCTGGCCAAGACAAAAATTGAGGCCGAATTAAAAGGTGGACTCAAATACCTAGTCCTAGGGCGCGACAGCGCCCTAGTTATGAATGGGTGATCGAGTTTTTGGGTGGTTGCATGTCACGAGGTTCAGCGCCTTGGATATTGGATGAAACCTATAACATATATATATCAATCGAAAGCTCTCAATGAGATCTCGATGACGAAAATCGTGAAATTTTGATTTTGGCCTTAGAATTTAAGAATTATCGAAAAAAAACTGGAAAAAACCTAAAGTTTCAATTTAGGGAAACTGCGCAGTTTTTTATAAACTGATGGTCAGGTTACCTCGCATGCAATATGTTTGACCTTCATGGATCATGGAATTACCTACCAAACAACAACACCAAGCGATGGCTTTTTTCCCCAATTACTGTTTGAAGCCTTGTTCATGTGGCAAGTAAATATGTCTTCCACATGGCCAAGATCTAGACAAGACTAAAATGCTACAGCATGAGCCGCTTATGAATTGTCAATTATCAAAAAGAACTAGACAAGGTGTGACAAAATCGTGATAAAATTCGATTTAAATTATAAACCATTTTGAGTCAAAATTTTAACAGGTTTATCTACAAAATCCACTGATCATTCATAAGCAGGCGGCAATTTCGGCACAAAGAGGACAAAAATTAGTGAATGATAAAATAGAAAATAAAACTAGTGAAATAAAAAAATATGTTAAAATGTAATTAAATGCTTGAAGTTAACTCAAAGAAATTTTTCTGAATTTTTCTGAATAAAACAAACAAAATTAAAGTTAAATTGAAATTAGCTAAAGTAAAGTTAACTTTTGCTGGCATTTGCAATATAATCAATTTTCTTTTCAAATCACTTTTCAAATTTGACAGGTTTTTTCTGTAAAAGGCTAAAAGCATTAAGTAAAGTTCACAAATAACATCATGTAAGCAAAAATTGAAGACAAAAAAAACTAGAAAAATCGAAATGACCAGTTTCCTGCCATAAATTGCCGCCTGCTTATGAATGATCAGTGGATTTTGTAGATAAACCTGTTAAAATTTTGACTCAAAATGGTTTATAATTTAAATCGAATTTTATCACGATTTTGTCACACCTTGTCTAGTTCTTTTTGATAATTGACAATTCATAAGCGGCTCATGCTGTAGCATTTTAGTCTTGTATAAGAAATCACTGGCTGCGCGACAAATGATTGCGCTGGCTAAATGGTGCGAACATTGCGCAGGGAAAGGCAAATCTCAACAACGAGCGGGATCGCCTCGAACATGCTCAAGATCTGCAATGTTTCAGTAGTGAGCACCATTCATCATTATGCCTTGAATATCATCCCTTCATTCGTCCAAGTGTTTTCATTATTCTTCAGGCACTGATTGCCGGCCATCACTGCGTCTAATACCATTCTACTCGGGTCCAGGAATCAAAAGAACCGAAAGGCCGAACATGACGCCAAGCAGACCGGCATAATCCATGAACGCATCCAGCAGCTTCAATCAATGGCTCACTGAGCAAGAGCAAAGAATCCTTGTTCACTCACCGAATACACGGCCATCTCAGCATAGTCCGTCTGCCGCACTCTGCGCACGCCCAGCGAGGCCACCACGATGTTGCCGCTACAAAGATGCTCATTTGAGGTCCCTCCAGACATTGGGGTTAGGCGAGGAGACCTGGCGTCCACTACGCAGTGCTTCAGCATGATACCGTCCAGGCCGCGGCACCATTCCGGAATCTGAGATCGCTAATGAATGGAGATGACGGGAGGAGGTGAGAGGCGGAAAAGAGGTGATCAGAGGTCAAAGGGAAGAATGTGAGAAGGAGAATGCCTGGTTGCGACTAGGCCAGATGAGTCGGGAGCCGGTGAGCGAGATGTCCCGGTAGATGCAGGCTGGATGGCACTCCGCGCAGTAGGCGTTGTGGAATGCTTTGCGGCTCTGGAGGAAGGCGTCCATGCACCTCTCTGCAGATGGTCTCAGATGAAATTCCGCTCCTTCCGCAACCGGGGCCAGTGCTCTTGGCAAAGCCGCAGTTGGTGACGTTGTAGAGGCGGGGCTTGAGGGGATCCATGCAAGCGCACTGGTCGCCCAACGCCCGCAGAAACGCAGAGCTCCTCACAGTTCTGCGATGGGCAGAGGAGATTTTATCTTAGACTAATTTTGAGCATTTTGGAGACCTTCTGGGTGCATTTGCCGGGCAGGGGATGGGTGCAGTGGCGTCCTTCTCAGCGACGCAGGGCGGGTAGGGACTGCCCAGAAGGCGCGTCTCCGCCTAGCCGAAGGTGTAGCGACTGTTGAATCCTACCGGGGCCTGGAATCCCGCCACGTGCGGCAGTGGATGCACCTGGATTGCAGACGATGGTCATTTGAAACTCCCCAGTTGGCTTGGATGGAAGCAGGGGATCATGGACGAGCATTCGAGCGCCCAGCTGAGCTAAGCCCTCGCTGCAGCTGAGGTACTCATTGGGCGAGATCTTCATGCGCAAACGCAGACCTGCAATCAGCTTGTTAAGAAAGAACAAAGGATGCAGGTACAGAAAACTTGACTAACGATTGCTTGAAAACTTGACTTTTCGCTACTAGCAGATCAATTTAGAAATATATTTGAGGACTATTTATAGAAAACAAATTTGTAAAGGTATTGTCAGGAAGTATATTTGAGGACTATTGATCATCAGGAGTAGTGCGGCAAGGACCTTGACCAATGTCGGTGGCACCGACGCTGACGTTCCGCTGCCATGTGTAGCAGTTGCCGTAGCGGCGGTCGAGAACGTGCTGGAAATCCTCCTCTAGCTTGCACGGCACCCCGTTGTACGCACAGCTCACCATCAGCTCATTCAATGTCACTCCTGTTCCACGCCAATTTTCATGCCTTTCTCATTCGCCACCATTTCATAGACCAATCCAGTGACTGTCTTGTTCAGCCACATTTTGACAAATTATTTTCATCGAATTTTTTTTAGAAATCTGCAGGATCATCCGCCTAATTTTTTAAGAGAGCTTTTCTGAGAAGGTCAAAAGTTTGAAATAGAGGGACGGACAAAAATTTTTAACCCCCTTTTTTATATTTTTTATGAAAAGTAGACATGTTTCTAAGACTTTTGGTAGAGTATGACTGTTCAAAACTCAAAATTCGATTTTTGGCGAATTTTTGAATGTAAAAAAATGGCCGATTTTTTAATCATCTATTGCTCACGATCTGCTCAACGGATTTTAATGATTCGACCACAATCGAACCGTCTCAATGAGAAGAATATTTTTTTTTTGGTTCATTTCTCTACGCTCTGTTCCTGCCGAGTTATTCACAAAAAATCAGTTTTTCACTTTTCAAAATTTCAAAAAATTTATAATTTCTGAGTAAAAATTTCATTTGCGCCGGACGAGACCCAATTTTTCTGAAATTTCAGGTAATTTTACATATTTGTACCAATCAACAACTTTGAAAGCCTTGGACCATCAGAGATATTTGAGGTTAAAAATTTGCATTCTCATGTTGGCCCTATGTTATAGCATAGGCAAAAAATGAGCAAAAAATTTTTTCCCTTCAATATCAATTTTTTGGCTCAATAAATTTCTTTTAACCAGTATCCATCTAGCTGTGTGGTTTTTAGCTTCACTTTTGACATTTGAGTATGAAAATAATGATATCGTTTTTCCCTATGCTGTAGCATAGACAGTGTTGTAGCATATGAAAAGTTGCAGTCAAAATTATTGCACTCAAAGGTCAAAAGTGAAGCTAAAAACCACACAGCTAAATGGATACGGGTTAAAAGAAATTTATTGAGCCAAAAATTGGTATTCAGAGGCAAAAATTTTTTGCTCATTTTTTGCCTATGCTATAACATAGGGCCAATATGAGAATGCAAATTTTTAACCTCAAATATCTCTGATTGTACAAGGCTTTCAAAGTTGTAGATTGGTACAAATATGTAAAATTACCTGAAATTTCAGAAAAACTGGGTCTCGTCCGGCGCAAATGAAATTTTTACTTAGAAATTATAATTTTTTTGAAATTTTGAAAACTGAAAAACTGATTTTTTGTGAATAACTCGGCAGGAACAGATCGTAGAGAAATGAACAAAAAAAACAAAATATTCTTCTCATTGAGACGGTTTGAATGGTGGTCGAATCATTAAAATCCGTTGAGCAGATCGTGAGCAATAGATGATTCAAAAATCGGCCATTTTTTACATTCAAAAATTCGCCAAAAATCGAATTTTGAGTTTTGAACAGTCATACTCTACCAAAAGTCTTAAAAACATGTCTACTTTTCATAAAAAATATAAAAAAGGGGGGTAAAAATTTTTGTCCGTCCCACTATTCAACCTCTCACAAAAGCTCTCTTAAACAATTATTTGCAATCGAAGTGAGCCATGATTTCTGTGCTCAGACATAATTTGGCCTAATGTTAGACTGGAGAAAAAAGCAGACCAGCTTCTTTGAGTTCGTGATCGCTGATGCCGGCCAGCACTGTGGGCAGGAGATCCTTGATGATGTCGTTGATGACCCCTGCGTGGCGACGCCGATCCAACGCCCCTATTCCCTCAACCTCTGCTATCTCCGCCATCTTCAACTTCACTTCAATCCTTCACTCAGATCAACTTTAAAATAAAACCTTGGCCTCGTAGGCGAAATGAAGATATTCTTCGGTTTTCCTGGCTCGCCGCATGTACTCGTCTGGCGATATGTTGCTGGCCAATTCCGGGTGGTACTGGAAGACTCCGGGAGGGGGAAGTGGAACAAACGGGTGGCATTGCGGTAGAAGGTCTGGTCGTGTCCTTCGAGGCGGTGGCCGAGGGGCTGGTGGTGGAGGAGCAGGCGACAGTCGGTACTGTCCCAGGCGCCAAAGCTGAAGCCAAAGCAGGCCTCCTCAGCATCGCAGGCCCTGAGGCAGTCGAATAGCTCCAGGTCCAGGACTCCCACTTGCTCCAAGCCTTCGAAGGTGTGCCGGAACATTTGGTAGCCGCACACTGCTGCAAAGGCGCCACATGTGTCTTGGAGAGGGGGGCAATGGAAGCTGACAATTAGCAATTAGCAATGGAAGCTGACCTACCACGTGGGGGGCGAAAATTTTGCATTTCGTGGGGGAGGGGGGAGAGGCGCCGAACGCACCACGTCAGATGAAAATTTGGGACAGAGGGAGGCGGGGGGGATCATAAAATTGATCTGAAGGATCCTGAAATACCAAATTTTCCTCACAAAAATTGACCATTTTTGGTAATTTCCTCCTTGTTTACATGTGTTATTTTTGCATGCTTATATACTACAGAATATAGTAATGTTATATAAATAGTACCACTGGCAAGCCGAAAGTAAGCTCTTTTCTCTCATTAAAACAATTGCTCCGAATGTAAAGTCAAAGAAATTTCCCTACTACGAATGAAATCTGCTTTTGGGGCATTTGCATTTTGTTTTCGCGTGCAGTTCAAGAACTATTTTCATGCGCACTCAAATAAAATGCAAGTGACACAGCAGATTCCACTCGTAGTAGGGAAATTTCTTTGACTTTACACTCGAAGCAATTGTTTTAATGGGAGAAAAGAGCTTACTTTCAGCTTGCCGATGGTACCATTTATTTCCTCAACTTTAAAGATACAAAAATACAACTCATTATTCTTATTCATAAAAATTAAAAAATGATTCTTATTCATAAAAATTAAATAAATGTATGTTCGTAATTTTTATTATAGTTTTTTAATTTAATTTTTTTTTGGCCTTATACTCGAAAAATTTGATTTTTGGGAGAAAAGAGCTTTACTTTTGGCTTGCTGATGGTACCATATATTTTGCAGGGTGACGATGACCAGTGTAATGATACCAAGAGAAACGACCCTAAATTTTGCTTTGGCGATGATATGGCTTTAATTGAAAGCGTTTGAAATAAAAGATTTTTTTCTTTGAGTGATTTTTGGAGAACAGGGCTTTACTTTTAGCATGCCGCGAGTACCAGTTATTTATTCAATTTTAAACATACAAAAAAGTAAATGCCTATGCCAGGATTGGAACCTGCTAGGTTAACCTATGAGGCCAATCGTTTTCACCACTACGCCACCTGTCCGTCTATCATTATATGTGACTAAAACGTTACCAATATGTGATTGAACAGAGCCCAAGAGCCAAGGACGCTGGTGGGGGGGGGGGGGTAACTGAATACCTACACCCATTCATGGAGTAGATGCGAAGAAGGGAAGGGAAGAAGGGAAGGAGTTCGTGCGGCACTTTTGTTTGCAAATTTTCAAAGCAAAGGAAGCCATGTTTTGCTAATTTTTGTGAGTACCCCCCTCAATTCGATGTTGCTCTTTCCAATGCTGCAAAAATTTTATCGATTGGTTCAGGCAGTGTTGAGAATAACGCTTATCAATTTCAAGATCTGGCAATAACCCTCAAAACATACACCTGGGTCGAAAAGAGGGGCAGGGCGCTGACGGTCGCTCCGCTCCCTCGCGCCAGCCCAATTTATTGGGATTTTCTTTGCAACATACCTAAATTTTGACCATTTTAACTTGACTTACATACGTCCTTACCCCTGTGGACCAACGCCCTCCCCCCCCCAACCGCCCCAAACCGCCACCCCCCCTCGGATGCACCATTTGACCCCCATATAAGCATGAAGGCAACCGTCCAGTGTTCCGCAGCTTTGTTCAAGGCGATTGTAGACAGATGAAGCAGCGCGGTTATTGAAGTGCCTAGCCATGCTGCCCGCGTTGGAGTAGAAGACGCAACCCCTGTCCTTTATCGCGTCCATTATCGCCACAGAGCGGCAGTCCGCCATGCCGTCGCAGGCCTCGAGGCACAGCGACCCGTTACCTGCAGAGTCAGCCTCGTCCGCTCTAGACGACGAAAGCCTCCGGCTGGTTGTGAGAGGGAGAGGGGACCTTTGTGATCCAGTAGGCCTAGGGTGGTGTCGAAGGGGCGGATCCACTGCCAATTGAAGGGGTCGCTGTAGGGACAGGCGCTGGCTGGCAGCTGCTTCTTGGCTGCAAGAACAACACCAATTTATGTTTAAAAGGTTAAGAATAAAGTCTGCTACCAGATAGAGGCCAGGTTAAAGCCAAAACAAGCATGAGCAGAGACATTGACATTTTGGATGTGAGTGAAATGGGCGGTGACGGCTGAATGGTACTGGACAGACTGATAAAACCTCGGTGGAGGCTAATCGGACTCATTAGAAGGCCTTTTTGAAGAGCTCGGAGCAATTTGCCTGTCCATGACGGCAGAAGTTGGTTGCTAATTGGAGCTAGAAAAAGGGGGCTGGACGTCTAGGTTCAGTTTTCAATGGGTGCAAACAAATTGAAGGCTTCGCTTTTTTGGCCTAACCATAGGATATGTTTACTATTTCAAGTTGAAGTCCTAAATCGATTCCATATTAAGAATTCGAAATTAGGTCAGCGCAGCTCCAAAGCCTTTATCTAAATCGAGATGTCCATCGCATCATTTTTAGTTATTTGCACCTGATGCATTTTTTTCAATGTTTAGTTATCACTTGCAATTATTTGAGCGTACATGTTGTTTTCCTCTTTCTCTTTTCCCCCAACTTGTCTGTTTCATTAAGCACTGATTTTTAAGACGCAGAATCTGATAGACACGAGATAGTCTATATGAGGGGTATTCCACTTTTGAAAAAATGAAGGTTCTCACATTCGAATGATGTTGTGCCACCATCCAAGGCAATTTAGTTCTCATCTCTGTGCCACCAGTTGATTTCCGAAAAACGAATTTGTTGACCTGAAATGAGCACTTTTGTAACATGCACTTTTTTAGGGTTCTGAAACCTGCAATTTCATTTTTTTGAAAATTTTGTTTAAGAAATTTCACATAATTGTGGACTATTATATATCAATCGAAAGGTAATTTGGAGCTAAAATAGGTGGTGTACTTCGATTTTGACAACGCTTTGTTAAAAAAACAAAATTTTGAAAAATCAAAAATTCCGACATTTCAATTTTGTCACATAAAAACTAATAGCTCAATTATGAGTGGTTTTGCCAGGGGGTGGACCATACCCACGTTAAAATTCAGATTCTTGCGGTCATTTTGGTATATAATTCGTTATGATTTGGGTGCCTCGATAAATTTTTCAGTTGAAAATTTGTAGTCAACATATGGCCCCATGTTAAAGCATAGGCAAAATTTTCGGAAACAATTTTTTGTCTCAAATTTTCATTTTTACTGCCTAAATATCTTCTTTAGGGTCCAATACACCCCACTGCCACATTGGTTTCTTTTGTTTTAGTTCAAAATGGGTCACTCCTGAATCACCTATTCCCTATGCTTAAGCATAGGCCATCTTAGGCTTATCTCTCATTTTAGAAGTTTTTGGGTCATAAACCAACTAAAACTTAATCAAATTCAGCAAACTTTTTTTTCAAAGAAAGACCATAACCTTTTCGCTTTAATTGAGACCAAACACAGCTGTTTGTAATGAACCGAGGTTTCATGGTGCTGAATTATGTTACCAAGAGATGCTTGTAGCCTAAGCGGTGTGTGCTAAGATAATTAAGTGCCATGCGACCTGTGTACAGTTTACACATCTTTTTTGGAACCATAATGATAACATAACAATTTGGCATTCTGTGAAAAAAAAGTTGGTTGCAATTGCTCGAGATTTAGTTGAGTTATGACCCAAAAACTTCTAAAATGAGAGATAAGCCTAAGATGGCCTATGCTTAAGCATAGGGAATAGGTGATTCAGGAGTGACCCATTTTGAACTAAAATAAAAGAAACCAATGTGGCAGTGGGGTGTATTGGACCCTAAAGAAGATATTTAGGCAGTAAAAATGAAAATTTGAGACAAAAAATTGTTTCCGAAAATTTTGCCTATGCTTTAACATGGGGCCATATGTTGACTACAAATTTTCAACTGAAAAATTTATCGAGGCGGTCGAACCGAATCATAACGAATTATATACCAAAATGACCGCAAGAATCTGAATTTTAACGAGGGTATGGTCCACCCCCTGGCAAAACCACTAATAATTGAGCTATTAGTTTTTTTGTGCCAAAATTGAAAAGTCGGAATTTTAGATTTTTCAAAATTTTGTTTTTTTAAAAATTGTTGTCAAAATCGAAGTACACCACCCTTTTTAGCTCCAAATTACCTTTCGACTGATATATAATAGTCCAAAATTATGTGAAATTTCTTAAACAAAATTTTCAAAAAAATGAAATTGCTGGTTTCAGAGCCCTAAAAAAGTGCATGTTACAAAAGTGCTCATTTCAGGTCAACAAATTCGTTTTTCGGAAATCAACTGGTGGCACAGAGATAAGAACTAAATTGCCTTGGATGGTGGCGCAACATCATTCGAATGTGAGAACCTTCATTTTTTCAAAAGTGGAATGGTCCATCTCGAGTGTTTCAGAAATGCTTCTTAAGCTAAAACTAGCGTTTTGGCCTAACTTTATAAAATATCTGGTGCCATCGGCAAGCCAAATGTGGTTCTCTTTTCTCCATAAATTGAAATTGCCTCGAGTTAAAAGTCAAAGAAATATAATTACTACCAGTGGCATCTGCTTGGACGGTTGCATTTTGTTTTTGGCGCGCAGTTCAGTGTCTCTTTCCATGCGTGCCCAAAAACCAAATGCAGATGACGCAGCAGATTCCATTCACGAGCATTCGCCCCCAAACCGCCACCGGTGCTCTTTCTCAGCTGCTCCAGCGAAGCAAACGAAATGGGTCTCCGGAGGAAATGCTTGAGGCCTTGGGCTTGCTGGTGGAATGAATCGGCCGACGACCTCAACGCCGCTTACAGTTCGCTGCAAGCGAAGTCACTCTGAGCTTTGTGCTCTTCATCATATCCGTCAGCTCCTGAGAGCCGCATTGCCTTGCATTTAGAAGGTGCTTATGATTGTCGAAGGTGTGGAGAGAAGCTGCCAAGTGGCCAACGCCGCCTTTGATCAAGTGAATGCTTGCGAGCGGATCGACAGCTCCTGAGAGCCGCATTGCCTTGCATTTAGAAGGTGCTTATGATTGTCGAAGGTGTGGAGAGAAGCTGCCAAGTGGCCAACGCCGCCTTTGATCAAGTGAATGCTTGCGAGCGGATCGACA
>JASANA010003577.1:0-66648 GCA_030248095.1 Ptycholaimellus sp. GST1_10 | reverse complement strand
CTGTGCTGTTCGCCATGCAACCAATGCATAGATTGCAGAGGTGCAGCAAAGGCTCCAGCTTCTCTGTGCTGTTCGCCATGCAACCAATCCATAGATTGCAGAGGTGCAGCAAAGGCTCCAGCTTCTCTGTGCTGTTGGCGTTACACCGATTCGGCGTTACGCCGATTTGGCGTTACGCAGATTCGGCGTTACGCCATTTCGGCGTTACGCCGTTTAGGCGTTACGCCATTTCGGCGTTACGCCGCATAGATTGCAGAGGTGCAGCAAAGGCTCCAGCTTACTCTGTGCTGTTCGCCATGCAACCAATGCATAGATTGCAGAGGTGCAGCAAAGGCTCCAGCTTCTCTGTGCTGTTCGCCATGCAACCAATGCATAGATTGCAGAGGTGCAGCAAAGGCTCCAGCTTACTCTGTGCTGTTCGCCATGCAACCAATGCATAGATTGCAGAGGTGCAGCAAAGGCTCCAGCTTCTCTGTGCTGTTCGCCATGCAACCAATGCATAGATTGCAGAGGTGCAGCAAAGGCTCCAGCTTACTCTGTGCTGTTCGCCATGCAACCAATGCATAGATTGCAGAGGTGCAGCAAAGGCTCCAGCTTCTCTGTGCTGTTCACCAAGCAACCAATGCATAGATCGCAGAGGTGCAGCAAAGGCTCCAGCTTCTCTGTGCTGTTGGCGTTACGCCGATTTGGCGTTACGCCGATTCGGCATTACGCCGATTCGGCGTTACGCCATTTCGGCGTTACGCCGTTTAGGCGTTACGCCATTTCGGCGTTACGCCATTTCGGCGTTATGCCGCATAGATTGCAGAGGTGCAGCAAAAGCTCCAGCTTCTCTGTGCTGTTCGCCATGCAACCAATGCATAGATTGCAGAGGTGCAGCAAAGGCTCCAGCTTACTCTGTGCTGTTCGCCATGCAACCAATGCATAGATTGCAGAGGTGCAGCAAAGGCTCCAGCTTCTCTGTGCTGTTCGCCAAGCAACCAATGCATAGATCGCAGAGGTGCAGCAAAGGCTCCAGCTTCTCTGTGCTGTTGGCGTTACGCCGATTTGGCGTTACGCCGATTCGGCATTACGCCGATTCGGCGTTACGCCATTTCGGCGTTACGCCGTTTAGGCGTTACGCCATTTCGGCGTTATGCCGCATAGATTGCAGAGGTGCAGCAAAAGCTCCAGCTTCTCTGTGCTGTTCGCCATGCAACCAATGCATAGATTGCAGAGGTGCAGCAAAGGCTCCAGCTTACTCTGTGCTGTTCGCCATGCAACCAATGCATAGATTGCATAGGTGCAGCAAAGGCTCCAGCTTCTCTGTGCTGTTTGCCAAGCAACCATTCCAAAGATTGCAGAGGTGCAGCAAAGGCTCCAGCTTCTCTGTGCTGTTCGCCAGGCAACCAATGCATAGATTGCAGAGGTGCAGCAAAGGCTCCAGCTTCTCTGTGCTGTTGGCGTTACGCCGATTTGGCGTTACGCCGATTCAGCATTACGCCGATTCGGCGTTACGCCATTTCGGCGTTACGCCGTTTAGGCGTTACGCCATTTCGGCGTTATGCCGCATAGATTGCAGAGGTGCAGCAAAGGCTCCAGCTTCTCTGTGCTGTTCGCCATGCAACCAATGCATAGATTGCAGAGGTGCAGCAAAGGCTCCAGCTTACTCTGTGCTGTTCGCCATGCAACCAATGCATAGATTGCAGAGGTGCAGCAAAGGCTCCAGCTTACTCTGTGCTGTTCGCCATGCAACCAATGCATAGATTGCAGAGGTGCAGCAAAGGCTCCAGCTTCTCTGTGCTGTTTGCCAAGCAACCAATGCATAGATTGCAGAGGTGCAGCAAAGGCTCCAGCTTCTCTGTGCTGTTCGCCAAGCAACCAATGCATAGATCGCCGAGGTGCAGCAAAGGCTCCAGCTTCTCTGTGCTGTTGGCGTTACGCCGATTTGGCGTTACGCCGATTCGGCATTACGCCGATTCGGCATTACGCCATTTCGGCGTTACGCCGTTTAGGCGTTACGCCATTTTGGCGTTATGCCGCATAGATTGCAGAGGTGCAGCAAAAGCTCCAGCTTCTCTGTGCTGTTCGCCATGCAACCAATGCATAGATTGCAGAGGTGCAGCAAAGGCTCCAGCTTACTCTGTGCTGTTCGCCATGCAACCAATGCATAGATTGCAGAGGTGCAGCAAAGGCTCCAGCTTCTCTGTGCTGTTTGCCAAGCAACCAATGCATAGATCGCAGAGGTGCAGCAAAGGCTCCAGCTTCTCTGTGCTGTTGGCGTTACGCCGATTTGGCATTACGCCGATTTGGCGTTACGCCATTTCAGCGTTACGCCGTTTAGGCGTTACGCCATTTCGGCGTTATGCCGCATAGATTGCAGAGGTGCAGCAAAAGCTCCAGCTTCTCTGTGCTGTTCGCCATGCAACCAATGCATAGATTGCAGAGGTGCAGCAAAGGCTCCAGCTTACTCTGTGCTGTTCGCCATGCAACCAATGCATAGATTGCAGAGGTGCAGCAAAGGCTCCAGCTTCTCTGTGCTGTTTGCCAAGCAACCAATGCATAGATTGCAGAGGTGCAGCAAAGGCTCCAGCTTCTCTGTGCTGTTCGCCAAGCAACCAATGCATAGATCGCAGAGGTGCAGCAAAGGCTCCAGCTTCTCTGTGCTGTTGGCGTTACGCCGATTTGGCGTTACGCCGATTCGGCATTACGCCGATTCGGCGTTACGCCATTTCGGCGTTACGCCGTTTAGGCGTTACGCCATTTCGGCGTTACGCCGCATAGATTGCAGAGGTGCAGCAAAGGCTCCAGCTTCTCTGTGCTGTTCGCCATGCAACCAATGCATAGATTGCAGAGGTGCAGCAAAGGCTCCAGCTTACTCTGTGCTGTTCGCCATGCAACCAATGCATAGATTGCAGAGGTGCAGCAAAGGCTCCAGCTTCTCTGTGCTGTTCGCCATGCAACCAATGCATAGATTGCAGAGGTGCAGCAAAGGCTCCAGCTTCTCTGTGCTGTTGGCGTTACGCCGATTCGGCGTTACGCCAATTCAGCGTTACGCCGATTTGGCGTTATGCCATTTTGGCGTTACGCCGTTTAGGCGTTACGCCATTTCGGCGTTACGCTGCATAGATTGCAGAGGTGCAGCAAAGGCTTCAGCTTCTCTGTGCTGTTCGCCATGCAACCAATGCATAGATTGCAGAGGTGCAGCAAAGGCTCCAGCTTCTCTGTGCTGTTGGCGTTACGCCAATTTGGCGTTACGCCGATTCGGCGTTATGCCGATTCGGCATTATGCTATTTTGGCATTACGCCGTTTAGGCGTTACGCCATTTCGGCGTTATGCCGCATAGATTGCAGAGGTGCAGCAAAAGCTCCAGCTTCTCTGTGCTGTTCGCCATGCAACCAATGCATAGATTGCAGAGGTGCAGCAAAGGCTCCAGCTTCTCTGTGCTGTTCGCCATGCAACCAATGCATAGATTGCAGAGGTGCAGCAAAGGCTCCAGCTTACTCTGTGCTGTTCGCCATGCAACCAATGCATAGATTGCAGAGGTGCAGCAAAGGCTCCAGCTTCTCTGTGCTGTTCGCCATGCAACCAATGCATAGATTGCAAATGTGCAGCAAAGGCTCCAGCTTCTCTGTGCTGTTCGCCATGCAACCAATGCATAGATTGCAAATTTGCAGCAAAGGCTCCAGCTTCTCTGTGCTGTTCGCCATGCAACCAATGCATAGATTGCAAAGGTGCAGCAAAGGCTCCAGCTTCTCTGTGCTGTTCGCCGTTTGGTTTAGTGTAAAAAATGGTTATTCTCAATGTATAATAGACAATAATACAATATCCCATATTGTATAACCCATAATATTGTATGTATAACGGGACTTATACCATATTCTAATGTGAATGTATGTATATTTTTCGGGACCCCTGTATTGTAATGTGAATGTATGTATAATTTTTGAAAAAAACGGCAACACTGCACCTACGCTTCTGGGCCTATGCGGATGATCTCCGCCTAGCTGCCTCCTCCCCACATGCACTCCACACTGCTCTCACTGCCCTCTCAGCCTGGGCAAAGCCTGGCAACTTTCCATCGCCCCTCACAAGTGCAGCTGTTATCGGATAGGTGCAGGAGCAATGCCGAACTTCTCAGTCTCTGGCCTCCCAATTCCAGTTGCCCCAGCTGAAGGCACCTACGATCTAGGCATCCTGCTCAGGCCCAGCCTAAGCTACTCCGCGCAAATAACAAGCATGATCAACAAAGCGAAATTCTCCACTCATCTAATTAAAAAATGCCCGATGCAGTTTCACCCAGCCTACTAACGCGAGCATTCACAATTTATATAAGGCCCCAGCTAGAGTATGCATCACCAGTGTGGGCACCAGTGGGCAAAGGCGAATGTGATAAGATTGAAAGAGTCCAGCGAAACTTCACAAAGTTTATCATGCGCCGATGCCGGCTGCCTGCCCCCACTGGTGGCTATGAAGCACGCTTGTCCTTCCTAGGCCTGGAATCGCTGCAACGCAGACGAATAATAGCAGATCTCACTATGCTACATAACTGCTATATCTCTTGCCTCCTAAACAGCAAAGCAGAAGAGGCTCCCTCCCCCGAGCAGCAAGAGAGCTGGCACGGATGCCCTGTCTTCTTCCCATTCCTGCATAGCGGCCTGCGTGGACGTCACCACTTTGCGGTAGTTGGAGGGGCTAGGGGCGGGGCTCAGGCACTTTGGCCGAGTAGGGTGGGTGGCTTCTGGAGGCGGGTTCCGGCGGAGGCTGCTGGCAGTCAGCGAAGGCTCTTCCTCGAGGCCGTCAGAGGGCTACTCAACGCAGCCAACGTGATCTAATCCACTGCCGAGCAATGATCAACTTTTCCCTCTTCTCTTCAGAGTACCATTACATCTGCTACTCTGTTCATACCCGATTATTCGGAGTAAACAATGATGATGAAGAAAAGAAAAAGAAAAGAGCTTCAATTTCGCTTTGGCGATGATACCAGGTATTGATAATTACAGACCATGGAGTTTCTTAAAAGGGGACAATTTTATGCTATGTGGTGCTGGTGATAATATCAACTGATCTAGAAGGGAATTTCGAAATAGGGACTGACTGATCATTTCACAAAAACTGTCTTCGCAGAACGATTTTTTCCTGCCTCAGCAATCAATTCTTTCCCACCAAAAGCAAAAGCTATACCATTTTGTTTTTTCGGGCTAACCTAAAGATCGCATGAAAACCTTAGACATTGGAAAACGTTAGGGAGATGCCAGGTGATACAGGCAGAAGGAACTAAGGGGAGGCCAACTGTGGGACGGGCTCAGGCACTTGCCGCACTTTTCCAAAAGTACCTTCTTTTACGGAAGGCTTGCGCTAAGGTTAAGGCTTAGGCTTAGATAGAGTTAGTATAGTGACGCCGAGTGCCCTCTCTTTTCTTTCTTCGTTTACACCAAAGAGTGGGAGAAGACAGCAGAGGCTATCACAGTATACTGAAAGTTGGCGAAAGAGAGGCAAGAGAATGGCTGGGAGAATGAGCAGGCTAGGGGGGGTTTGGAGGAGCTCTCGATACCCGCACTGCCGCAGCAAATGCTGCCGGGGAACCCAGGATGGCATGCTCAGGGAGCCGATTCCAGTCACCTATCACACGAAAGGGTCAGCTTTTTGCAATGAGGCTGGGTGCCCTTGGGTCTTGGAATAGCCGGCAACTGTGTCTGAGAGAGCGGGCGCTGGGCTTTCTTTGGACTAGGTGAGGGCAGTACTGACGGTTGTGGTACACATTGTACAGGAAAGTGAGGTCAGAGTAAAATGTTAAATCCTGGGTGAGCTTGGAGCGCAGATCTTAGCCTCAGACATTCTCGCAGAACCGCTAGATAATTGACGACATAATTTTTGTGAGCCTTATTACAGCCCAGCTGAAACATCAGAGATCTAGTTGGTAGGGAAAAATGAAAATGTGGTAGCAGTGAATCTCGGATTAATGCTTGATCTGCTCCACGCTAACCATATATCTGGTACCATCGGCAAGCCGAAAGTAAAGCTCTTTTCTCCTGAAAATCGACTGCCCTGAGTGTAAAGCCAAGGAAATTTTCCTACTATTAATGGAATCTGCTGTGTCATTTGTCTTTTGTTTGAGCGCGCATGAAAAGAGCCTTGGAACTGCACACAAAAACAAAATGCAAATGCCCAAAAGCAGATTCCATTAGTAGTAAGAAAATTTCCTTGGCTTTACACTCAGGGCAGTCTATTTTCGGGAGAAAAGAGCTTTACTTTCGGCTTGCCGATGGTACCAGTTATATGAATATTTAGCAAGTTAAAAGGATGAACAGCTAGGCAGGAGTGATTAATTAGTGACATTTAAACCCGTAGAATATTTTTCGCTGATTGATCAACTCTTTTTTCATCAGTCTAGACATTTCTGTCTAGACATTTGCACCCCAGCCGAGTTTGTCATTTAGGGCTTAGTCGAACTTCGGCTGACTCCTAGAACCCCCCCCCCCCGAAGAATAACACCCCCCCCCCCCCCCCGAAGATATACACCCCCCCCCCCGAAGAATAACACCCCCCCCCCCCGATGATATACACCCCCCCCCCCGAAGGGTACTATATTGAAAATTTTTTTATTGCCTTAACATACTTCTCTGTACATATCTCGAAATTTAAACTCACGGAATTTTTATATAAACAACTATATACCTACTTTTTACTAGTTAGTCTGCCTACTACCAGGAGTAGTACTAGGATACTGTTTACGGCAACCCCTTAGGCTTAGTCAAAATGCGCGTATACTGTGGCAGTACCACCCATAGTTGCTTAGGAGCCATGGTCCATACTGTGGCAGTACCTACTAGTTGCTTAGGAGCCATGGTCCATACTGTGGCAGTACCTACTAGTTGCTTAGGAGTAAAAAGTAGGTATTTAATCATCTACATGAAAATTCCGTGAGTTTAAATTTCGAGATATGTACAGAGAAGTATGTTAAGGCAATAAAAAAATTTTCAATATAGTACCCTTCGGGGGGGGGTGTATATCATCGGGGGGGGGGGGGGTGTTATTCTTTGGGGGGGGGGGGGGTGTAAATCTTCGGGGGGGGTGTATATGTTCGGGGGGGGGGGGTTCTAGGAGTCAGCCCGAACTTCTTGATCCAAATCCAACGGTTTTTTAAATGATGCAGATAACTTTGTTGCTTTTGCTCCACGCTATTTTAAATGCAGTAGAAGGTTAGATCTAAGAACAAATTAGAAACATTGCTTGTTTTTGAAATGCTTGTTTTCACTGTATTCTGACAATATGAATACCAACCACCAGAAGCTTTTCATAAGCAACACTTGATTATTCTGAACAAGCATAATTTGCAGGCAATGAAGAAACGTTGGAAAATTATGAGCGGATTGAATTGTCGAACATAGGGAGTGAATGTGGCTTGCGCTTTTCAAATCCTATCTCATGCGAGTTAAGCGGCAATTGCAAATTACATCTTCGAATTCAAGCTGTACCAAGACTTTCGTCAATTTGGATTGATATTGTTGCAAAAGTTAAAGCATCGAAATGGGCAGTTTTTGCACTATCAACGGATAAAGAGAATGTTTGAAATATTTTTCTAGCTTTTCAGTTACTGCCAACAGAACAATTTCCAGCTGAATAACGCGCTGTTCAAAATTCGTCGTACAGATGATTCTAAACTTCTAATCACAGATGCCTTTTTTGGTTCGAATTTTTTAAACCTTTTTTAGTGCAAAATGCGCTTTCAGAAAATGGGATATTATATGAAAAAAATGGTGGAATATCTAACAGATATACAATTGAAAAAAATTACAACGATGGTGATAAAGTCTTTATAAGCGTCAATTTAATCGTTTAATCTTTTATTTACATTCTGCCATTTAATCAAAAAAACTACTTCTGCAGAAAAATAATCAAACTAATTTATGCTTTCATCCGGTTATAATTCAATCTGAAGAGCGTATTATCATTTCTCAATACCAGCATTGTTTCGGCGGATGCTTGACACCAGGTAAAAACTATCATAGCTGAGCTTGAAGATTTTTAAGGTTTAGGAAGCACAATCGAACCGTGTCTTGATGGGGATAAGTACCAACTTCGCAACTCATATTACTGCCGATCTCAAAGAAATAATTTCCCCCTATGTCCAAGCGGATATCAGCCAGCGATTCTTCCCCTCAATAGGCCGGAATTAATTTATCGTCTTTCACGCGACCTGGTTTGAAAATACGCGCAAATTGACAAACAATTATTTTTTTGCAGGGAACTAAAGCTTGGATAGATTTACAAAGGGACGGCGAAAGATGGAAGTGGGCCACAGCTAACCAGGAGATCGATGAAAAAAGCCTGAATCGCTTGCCGCTTATCCCTTGGGTAAAGAAAGAGTTTGCTGCAATTTTGGAGTAGTTTTTGTCAAGGTAAGGAAAAATGCTGAAAAAGCACACGCCTTGTTATTGCCGAGTGGCCTGATCATTTTGGGGAATGCGAACGAAATGTTGCCGAGTCTTTGCCAGAAAAGTTAGTCCTAACATGTGAAGCTAAAAAAGAAGCTAATTTTTATTTGCAGAAAAGCCTTATGGATTCTTTGAAGGGCCGGAGGAGATGAAAGGTCAAAAGTTGGATGCAGACAATTTGGGCAGTACGCAAACATTTCTGACTCATTTTGAATGTTCGGATTTTTGCCATGCAAACATGCTTTGCGAATCATTTACTCTTAAAAAGGTGAACCAATTAAGCATTTTCTCTAAATATTATCGTTAGTTGCAGAAAAATGATGAGGAATTTGAATGCAAATTTTATCAAACTGCTCCGATTAGTGAAGGACAGCACAAGAATATTGAAAACGGCAACAAATGGCGAATTTATAACATTAACAGCCATGACATTTATGTTTAGGCTTATGCTTAGATTTTCTAAAAATATTTATTTATTGTCCTCAAGTCAAAAACGTCAATGAAAATGCAACCCTAAAAATGCATAGGTAGAATCTGCAACATTGGGTTGGCGCGAGTGGAGTTCGCCTGGCTCCCTCGCGCCAGCCCAATTCGTCTCCAAGTCATCCTGGTCATCCACTCAAGCCAGCTGTGATGGCCCATCAATAGCGTGCTTTTAAAATAGACTAAGGAGCTATCACCCTTTATTCCATTCACTTCCCAATGCTCATCAGTTCCCCAAAATTGGCCCAATTTAGCTGGAGCCAGTGCAAATGCCCCAACCTTGCCGCAGCGATTGATGATACTGCTCAGCGGCGTGACGTGGAAAAAGCTGGCAGGGCTGCTATCAATCCCCAGCTTTCATTTTCACTCTCTCACAATGCGCCCCTCAAAAGATGGGGTTGCCCGCCCTGGCCCTCAGGAGGTTTTGAAGCAGGCCCACGCGTAAGACGGTTGAAACAGCCACTAAATGGATCCCCAGGCCGAAATTGGCACTCCCATACTGCGCCCCTCTGTTGGCGTCATTCGACATGCACCTAGTCACCCGATGTTTCACTGCTGAGATTTAGCACGAAGCTCTAAGTTATGCGTAATAAGTCCCAGTATTCCTTCTCTGCGTTATGCGTAATATGTATGTATATCTGGTACCATCGGCAAGCCAACAATAAGTCTCTTTTCTCCCAAAATTGAAAATACCCCGAGTGAAAAGTCAAAGAAATAAAATTACTGCTACTGGAATCTGCTGCTTGGACAGTTGCATTTTGTTTTTGGCGCGCAGTTCAGTGTCTCTTTCCATGCGCGCCCAAAAACAAAATGCAGATGACGCAGCAGATTCCAGTAGCAGTAATTTTATTTCTTTGACTTTTCACTCGGAGTATTTTCAATTTTGGGAGAAAAGAGACTTATTGTTGGCTTGCCGATGGTACCAGATATTTCTTCCACTTTTAATATAGTACAAAATATAGATACAAATTTTATATTGTTGGTTATATATTTAGCTACAATTTTATTGAATAAAAAAACAAAAAAAATTATTTTAAACAAGTATATGGCGCAAAGCGCAATAGGTGACCGCGGAGCAAATCACCTTCCAGCTTACAATATGAATGCATGGAATTTCATCACTCCAAAGGGCAAGTCTGTGGTTTCTCACCCATTTTCAAAAATAAGCACATATTTGGAATCGTTATGTACGAATTGTGAATCAAAAAACCAAAGTCCTCTGTTCAATTATCAGCCGTTCAGCTGCTACTGACTATTGATGCTATTGTTGTGCATGCAAGTTTGTCACTCAAGAGGGTAAGTCTGTGGTTTCTCAACCATTTTCAAAAGTAAGCATATATTTGGAATCGTTATATACGACTTGTGAACAAAACAAGTATATGGCGCAAAGCGCAATAGGTGACCGCGGAGCGCTTGCACCTTCACAAGTAGCAAAATCCTAATTTTAAGGAAAATTTCTGCTGTGAATGTGAACATTGCATCTCAAAAGGAAAAATATGTGGTTTCTCAACCATTTTCAAAAGTAAGCACAGATTTAGAATCGGTATATAAGACTTGTGAACAAAAAAACTCAAGTGTTCAGTTCAATTATCAGCCGTTCAGCTGCTACTAATTATTGATGCTATTGTCATGCATGAAAGTTTGTCACTCAAGAGGGCAAGTCTGTGGTTTCTCAACCATTTTCAAAAGTAAGCACAGATTTGGAATCGTTATATACGACTTGTGAACAAAAAAACTCAAGTTGTCTGTGCAATTCTCAAGATTACAGGTGCTACAGCGCAAAAACTGTATATTGCAATGTTTAAACCTTTCTACCCAAAAAAGTAATGTTTCAAATGCTCGGAAACCGGTTCCACCCCTCCAGATCTTCCTAAAATAGCATTACCTTTCAGGAAAAAAAAAGTTTGTCAAGATCCGTTGAGAATTCGCCCGTGGACAGCATTTCCAGAAATATATATATACATATATATGAGGACAAAAGTTGAGTAACCTCTATAGACCGCGGAGCGGCCCTTCGGGCCGCTCCGCGGTCAAAAACTCAAGTCTTCTGTTCAATTCTCAGCCGTTCAGCTGCTACTGATTATTGATGCTATTGTTAAGGAGTATAGAGATAATTTTTATGGAGTTTTTCTAGAATACATAAGGTAAAAGGTTAATTGAAGCATGAAGCACCGGTTTTGGTTGGTTTGGAATAAGGCAGCAATGGTTGGGGGGTTTTATTGGAGCATGGTGAGAAAAGTTTGGGGATTTGTGTGAAACATGTAGGACACATGTAGGATTGTGTGGTGCATGCATGATGGGAGGGTTTGGGCTGCATGGATCCCGCTACACGGGTGCTCAGCTTTTTTCACGCATTAGCCTCGTTTAAGGATTTGGATTTGGGCTGCATGGATCCCGCTACACGGGTGCTCAGCTTTTTTCACGCATTAGCCTCTTTTAAGGATTTGGATTTGGGCTGCATGGATCCCGCTACACGGGTGCTCAGCTTTTTTCATGCATTAGCCTCTTCTTTTGATGATCTTTTGATGATCCCCCCACCCACATCAAGTGAATGCAACAGCAAACACCTGGCTGTCCTCAAGGGACTTCAAAGATTAGGCACCCAACCCGAGTGGGGTTAGATTGTCAAAGAGGTTCGAGGCTTATTTGTTTGGGAATATTTATGTTTAATGACTGAAATTTTGCCCAATTGGGTAACTTCCCTAAACTGCGCAGTTCTAAAACATTGATAAAAGTTATATTTTCAACATTTTAAGCACTTTCTCGTAATCGATGCAAGCTCTATAACTCAAAATCGTGTTCCCCGACCCTGTTTTACCCAAAAACACTTCTACCTACTCACAGGAAGCTTCCCCCATGGCGCGCCCCATGCTTACTCACAAGACAGGCTCCTCTATTATATATATGGACTAGGTTGTGAGAGGCCTGTGGCGCACATTGTTAGCTCCTGGCATGACATAATCAAGCCAGCTAAAGGCTGCCAACATTTTTTAGTTCAATATCTACTGAAACATTGAAGGCCTGGGTAAAGCGCCAGAATGACTTGTAATCTAAAATTAGTTTTAAACGTGTTTCAGCCAATTCTCAACCAATTTTAAAAATTCCAACGCCATTTTGTAGATAAAAATAATATCGATGTGAAGTTTGTATGATGATGAGTTTTTGGGCTGCATGGTTCCCGCTACATCGGTGCTCAGCTTAGTGGCCAAATTACAGCCACACCAAGTGAATGCAACACCTGGCTGTCCTCTAAGGACATCAAAAAGAAGGCACAAGAGGTACGTTGCCTGTTAAGAATGCTGGTTTGCCAAGATGTATGAATTTATTTGTTTAATGAGTGCAACATTGACAGATTGGATACCTGCACAAATCTGCGCAGAAGCAAAACATTGAAAAAACTAACATTTTCGAGGTTTTAAGCACATTCCCGTGATTGGATCAAGCTGGTTCCAACGCTATCGTGTTCCCCGGCCACAATTTACCCAAAAAACCCTTAACTTCTAAGTTCCAGCTTGAATTCGGACTGCGCGAAGTGCTCACGCTACAGACACGTCTCAGCTTTTATATTATGGACTAGGTTGGGAGAGGCCTGCGGTGCACATCATAATTTTTGGTAATTTGTTATTAAAGTGCTTTAGTTTTTTTATTATTTGACCAGAAATTTGTGATACCATTTGCCATTCATATTCGAATATTTTTTTGTTCTCACTTTTTTTGTTTTTTGTTTTCATGCAAAATTTAAATTTTATATATATCGTTTGGTTGCTTTTAAAAAATACATTCACTCTTTTCATAACAAAGTGCGAGTTAATTTTCAGCCATTCATTTTAATGCATAATATGTTTAGATATCTTTGAATTGAATGCAAAAGTGCATGTTGAATATATCTATTGAATGATAAACAAAAATTCAATCAAGAATTTGGAACTTGGGCTGCATGGGTCCCGCTACACAGGTGCTCAGCTTTTTTCATGCGTTAGCCTCTTTTGTGGTCTGCCGACTCTTTTAGAAACCCCACCCAGTGGCCAAATTATGGCCACACCAAATGAATGCAAAAGCAAACACCTGGCTGTCCTCAAGGGACATCAAAAAGCAGGCACCAAACCCAAGAGAGGTAAGGCTGCCCAAGATGGACACTGGTTGGTCAAGCAGTTTGGAACTTTGTTTAAGGAGTGCAATATCACCCGATTGGATAGCTACACAAAACTGCGCAGTTCCAAAACATTGAAAAAAGTCACATTTTCGATGTTTTAAGCACATTCCCGTGATCGGATCAATCTACGGACAACATATTTTGGTTAGGCGACCTCGATTTACCCAAAAATGTCTTCAGTTTCCATGCAGCTGCTGAATTGGGCCTGCGCGAAGCTATCTACTTACGGACAAGGCTCAGCTTTTATATTATGGACTAGGTTGGGAGAGGCCTGCGGCGCACATCGCCAGCACCATAATGCCATAATCAAGTCAGCCAGTCAGGCCTAAACAGACAAAAGCTGCCGAATGAACTGTCTTGTCACAGCTCACTTAAATATCCACTGTAACATTGGAGGCATGGGTAGGCCGCCAGAATATCTAATTAGCTAAAATTTGTTTTGGCTGTAGCTCAGCCATTTCTCAACTGATTTTAAAAATTCCAATGCCATTTTCAAGAGTTGGGAGAGGCCTGCGGTGCACACTGCAAGCTTCTGTCATGTCAAACTTATCTAAAGTGCAACACACAAGAGCTGGTGTTCATACTGAATTAATGAAACATGGCAGACTTGGGTAGGGCGCAAGCATGACCAAAAATGTCAAATTAGTTTTGGCTGTGGCGCACATCACCAGCTCCAGGCATGCCATAATCAAGCCAGTCAGCTATGCCGTAACAGACAATGGCTGATGAATATACGTCTTTTCGTATCTTACTTAAATATCCACTGAAACATTGCAGGCCTGGGTAGGCCGCCAGAATGGCTTATTAGCTAAACTTTGTTTTGGTTGTAACTCAGTCAATTCTCAACCGATTTCAAAAATTCCAACGCCATTTTAAAGGTAAAAACTGTATCTTTTGAATGCAGCAAACCGCTTGACAAAATGCGCTTTCTGTCACAAGCAGCATTCGAAAAACCCTTCAAAATAGCCATTTTACCCAAACGCCTGATGTTTTAAGCACATTCCCGTGATCGGAGCAAGCTTGTCAGGCCAGAATCATGTTCCGCGACCCCAAATTACCCAAAACCATGCTCACTTCCGCTGCAGCTGCTGAATTGGGCCTGCGCCGTCTGTCCACGTCACGGACAAGGCTCAGCTTTTATATTATGGACTAGGTTGGGAGAGGCCTGCGGCGCACATCAAACTTTTTGGACATTCTTTAGAACATTTAGTTAATTTATTTTTCGAATTTATTTTTTGAAACTCCAAACTGGCTTTCTGGTGTCTCCAAATGGCAATTTTTTACTTATATTAACCATCTGAAAACTACCATAAATTTGATTGCCATATGACGGTTCAGGTTACTTTTCCAAAAAATATTATATGTTTTAGTCTTTGTCAGTTTGTCATCCGCATATTTCGCCAGGATCCTTTTCTCTTTTATGTAAATTTTTTTGCTTACCGTTTTTCGATTTTTTTTGTTTTGGATTATTTTTTCAAAAATTATTTCTGTTTTTAGTCTTTGTCAATTTCGCCAGTATCCTTTTATCTTTTATATAAATGTTTATTGCTAATTGTTTTACGATTTGTTTGTTTTGGAAATGTTTTTTGTGTCATTTTTTTTGAAAACAACCAAATGAGGTATAAAATTTAATCCTCTATAAAGCACCTCTTGAAATATTTTAAACACAGACCAATTTTATATTAAATCTTATTTCTTTCAATCCTTATGGTTTTTGATTATAAAATTATTTTCTCATTCATCCAGTGTGTGGTTAAAATGCTTCAATCGCACTGAAATTTAAATCTGATATTTCTCAAAATGCAGTGAGTAAAAAGCAATGCCAATTTCGCAATTCAAATCACACAAGGCTCATCTGGCAAGGTTCATTTGGCAATGCTCATTTACATTGCATGGCAATATTGTCTCATGAACAGCACGAGTTGCTGACCTGTCTACCTCAACTTTGCATACTTACAAATCCACTGAAACATTGCGCACTTGAGTAGGCCGCCAGAGGGCCCATTAGCTTAAATTTCGATTAGCTATAACTCAGTCAATTCTCAACCGATTTCAAAAATTCCACCGCCATTTTGCAGATAAATATTGTATCTATTGAATGCAAACAAGTATATGGCGCAGAGCGCAATAGGTGACCTCGGAGCTCTCAACATACCCCATTTTTGAACCTTTCTACCCAAAAAAGTAATGTTTCAAATGCGCTGGGACTTGTTCCACCCCTCGAGATCTTCCTAAAATTTTATTACCTTTCAGGAAAAAAAATTTTTGTCAAAATCCGTTGAGAATTGAGCCTTTTAGAGCATACCCAAATTTTCGACCTTTCTACCCAAAAAAGTAATGTTTCAAATGCTCGGAAACCGGTTCCACCCCTCGAGATCTTCCTAAAATTTTATTACCTTTCAGGAAAAAAAAAGTTTGTCAAAATCCGTTGAGAATTGAGCCTTTTACGGCATACCCAAATGTTCGACCTTTCTACCCAAAAAAGTAATGTTTCAAATGCTCGGAAACCGGTTCCACCCCTCCAGATCTTCCTAAAATTTTATTACCTTTCAGGAAAAAAAAAGTTTGTCAAAATCCGTTGAGAATTGAGCCTTTTACAGCATACCCAAATTTTCAACCTTTCTACCCAAAAAAGTAATGTTTCAAAAGTTCAAATTCCGGGTCTACCCCTCCAGATCTTCCTAAAATAGCATTACCTTTCAGGAAAAAAAAAGTTTGTCCAAATCCGTTGAGAATTCGCCCGTGGACAGCATTTCCAGATACATATATATATATATATATATACGTATCAGGACAAAAGTTTAGTAACCTCTATAGACCGCGGAGCGGCCCTTCGGGCCGCTCCGCGGTCAAAAACCGCATAGCAAAATTCAAAGTCATTCAAAAACTGCATCCGAAAAACCCCTCAAAATGGCCATTTTACCCAAATGTTTGATGTTTTAAGCACATTCCCGTGCTCGGAGCAAGCTGCCAGAAGCATATTCTGGTTAGGTGACCCCGATTTACCCAAACATGTTCTCACTTCCCATGCAGCTACTGAATTGGGCTTGCGCGAAGCTATCTCGTAACAGACAAGGCTCAGCTTTTATATTATGGACTAGGTTGAGCTTCGCCGTCGCCTACGGCGACTCTATGGAAAAACTAACCAAAAAACAAACTCTCAATTCAAAAAAAATAAGATTAACTCTTTTAACCCCTCAACATGGTCTGAAGGTTCTTGATTTTTTGCAGGGGCAACTGGTGAAGTACAGGGGTATTCAAAAAGATGGGAATAACCCAGAAATTCAGGACAATCATCATCAAAAACGTGTTGGAGACAGGGAGGCAAACTGCTTGGGGGCAAACAACTGTGGACGCGGGCCAACTGGCTAGTGGGCACTGGTAAAGGGCAAACCACCGGGAGGGAAGTGGGCAAATATCTGGAAAGCAAACGACTGGATGGGGGCAAATTCCGAGTGGGAACATTTCATTGGAAATAAGATTTGCCAGAATGAAAACTGAGACTTTTCGAAGAAAACTTTTCGAAACCAAGGAAGGCTGGTTTGGGGGCTGGCATGGAACAAAGAGGCAAGGTTTTGTGGCTTGGAATGATACATGGAAGCAAAAGGATTGGACATTTGTATGGTGTTTGCTGCCAGCAAGTGTTTGGGGGCGTGGAGTATGGAGGCAAACAGTATGGTTTGGTGTTTGTATGGTGCATGGCAGCAAGTGTTTGGCGGTTGAAAATAAGTAGGTGAGAATAAGCAGTGTTTTGATGTTTGTTTTGTGTATGATGGCGAGAGTTTAAGAGTTTGTAGATGTTAATGGGGGTGAAATGGAGCATGAAGACGATAATTTGGGTATTGGGTTGGGAGGGGTCATGAAGGTAAAGGATTTGGGGGTTTGTATAGTGCATAACAGCGATTGTTTGGAAATTATCATGGAGACATTGCTTTACGGAGGTTTAAAGCGCACTGAGACAATGGTTTGGGGTTTCTTAGGGGCATGGGTTGTATGGTGCGTTGCAGCAAGGGTTTAGGGGTTTTTTGTGTATGACCGAAAGGATTGCAGCATGGAGACAATTTCAAGGGACACGACCTCAAGATAACTGGATGAAAAAGATTTGGGCATGGGGAGTATCGTGGAGGCAATCGATTTGGGGTTTGTGATGGCGAAAGATTGATGAGGGATAGTACAGAGACAATGATTTGGAAGATTATTTGGAACGTGGAGGAATATGTTTAGTAAGGAAAGAGGCAGTATGGAATGGGTTGTAGTATTGTATGTAGCATATAGCAATTGTTTTTTAAAGTTACATTCAGAATAATCAGTTATCGGAGGGTGACAGTTGGAATCGAAAAAAAAAATTGATGCATTTAAATACGTTTAAAGCTCCTCCAAATGGGGGGACAATTGGATGAGTTTTGGGGCGCAGTTGAAAAGGGCAAATGGCTGGGGGGGGGGGGCAATCTGGTGATATAAGAAGGCAAATGGTTGGGGGGGGGGGGGCAATCTGGTGATATAAGAAGGCAAATGGTTGGGGGGCAAATGGATTGGAGGAATATATTTGGGCTGCATGGATAACGGATGAGGGGGGCAATCTGGTGAAAGAAGAAGGCAAATGGTTGAAGGGGGGCAAATGGATTGGAGGAATGTATTTGGGCTGCATGGGTCCCGCTACATGGGTGCTTAGCTTTTTTCATGCATTAGCCTATTTTTTGGTCTACAGACTCTTTTAAAGATATTCCCACCCAGTGGCCAAATTACAGCCACACCAGGCGAATGCATCAGCAAACACCTGGCGGTCCTCAAGGGACATCAAAAATTAGGCACCCATCCAAAGTCAGGTTAGGATGCCAAGAAAAGGTCTGGCTAGCCAAAGTGCACTGAAAATTTATGTATAATAACTAAAACTGAGTCAGATTGGGTAGCTTCCCAAAACTGCGCAGCTTCAAAACATTGATAAAAGTCACATTTTTGATGTTTTGAGCACATTCACGTGCTCGGATCAAGCCGAAAATTGCACCATTGGATCAGACGGGCCTATTTTACCCAAAACCACTCTCACCTTCCCGCCAGCTGCTCCCCTGGTGGTGCGCAAACTGGCGACCCACAAGACAGGCTCCTCTATTATATATATAGATAGACTAGGTTGGGAGAGGCCTGCGGCGCACATTTCAAACTCCAGACATGTCAAATTTCATGTTGTAGCTTTGTTTTTGATTGGTTGTCAATTAATTTTAACAGTTCCAATGCCATTTTGATATTAACCAAACCAAAATTTTAAAACAACAATAAAAAATTTAGTTTTTTAAATCAAACCATAATATTAAACTGAAATTCAAAACCATTTTGTTTTTGGGCTGCATGGATCCCGCTACATGGGTGCTCAGCTTTTATCATGCATAAGCCTCCTTTGTGGTCTGCCGACTCTTTTAGAAACCCCTACCCTGTGACCAAATTACAGCCACACCAAATGAATGCAACAGCAAACACCTGGCTGTCCTCGAGGGACTTCAAAAATCAGGCAGCCAAATCTATAAAGAAAAGGCTGCCTGGGAGGACGCTGGTTTAGATACCTGTATGGACATTTATGTTTAATCAGTGAAATATTGCCTGATTGGATACCTGCACAAATCTGCGCAGATGCAAAACATTGAAAAAACCCAGTTTTTTGACGTTTTAAGCACATTCCCGTGATCCGATCAAGCTGGTTCCAACGCTATCGTGTTCCCCGGCCACGATTTACCCTATAAGCTCCTAAGTTCTAAGGTACAGCTTGAAATGGGACTGCGCGAAGTGGTCACGCTACAGACACGTCTCAGCTTTTATAATATGGACTAGGTTGGGAGAGGCCTGCGGCGCACATCGACAACTCCAGACATGTCATAATTAAGTGCATCATTCAAGCACAGCTTTCCATGGTTCATCAGGTTACTTAAATTTTCACTGAAACATGCCAGACTTGGGTAGGTCGCTAGTATAACTCAAACTGGCCATTTTAGTTTAGCTTTGTTTTGGCTGTAACTCAGCCAATTCTCAACCGATTTCAAAAATTCCACCGCCATTTTGAAGATAACTATTTTATCTATTGAATGCAATAAGCCGCAAATTTTAATACTAAGCCAATCAAAAAATGTGCCCGAAAAACCCTCCAAAATGACCACTTTGCCCGAATTTCTGATGTTTTAAGCATCAAGGCTTGCTCGAAAAATTCCACTTAAATTATATTCTTGTTAGGCGACCTCGATTTACCCAAAAATGTTCTCACTTCCCATGCAGCTGCTGAACTGGGCTTGCGCGAAACGATTTGGTAACAGACAAGGCTCAGCTTTTATATTATGGACTAGTATGTTATGGGCCTGCGGCACACAACATCAAATCATTGTTTATTAAAACTCAGAAATAAAAATTTCTTAATTTCTTTGCCAACAATTCAATGCATGCAATTTGTGGCTTTATGGCAGCTGTCTTCATATTTTAGTAATATTTTTGCATTCATGGATGCTTTAAATTCCAAGTTGCGAGCTCACACTTCATCTTATCTTATCTAATTTGCTTTGTTTTATTTAGTAAAACTAATTATTTTCATTTTCTTATTTTTTATGTCGGATTTCATGTTTCATTTAATGTTGTAGCTCTACTTTTGATTGGTTGAAACTCAGCTAATTCTTAATTCATTTTGACAATTTCAACACCAAATTGCAAAAAAATTTAGGAAAAAATGATAATGAAACGGGTGCTCAGCTTTTTTCATGCATAAGCCTCTGTTTGGTCTTATTTGTTTGGAAAACCCCACCCAGTGGTCAAATTGCAGCCACACCAAATGAATGCAATAGCAAACACCCGGCTGTCCTCGAGGGGCTTCAAAAATCAGACAGCCAAACATGAAGATAAGGCTGTCCGGAAGGATGTTGGTTTGGAGATCTGTATGGAAATTTATGTTTAATCAGTGCAATATTGCCAGATTGGATAGCTGCACAAATCTGCGCAGAAGCAAAACATTGGAAAAACCCAGTTTTTTGACGTTTTAAGCACATTCCCGTGCTCGGATCAAGCTGGTTATAACGCCATCGTGTTCCCCGGCCACGATTTACCCAAAAAACTCTTAATTTCCTAGTTACAGCTTGAATTGGGACTGCGCGGCATGCTCACGCTACAGACACGTCTCAGCTTTTATATTATGGACTAGGTTGGGAGAGGCCTGCGGCGCACATCATAATCACATCTAACATTGCATTTTAGTTAATTTATTTTATGAGTGTTTCTTTGTTCAGAAATTGCAAATGGTAGTGAATTTTTGCATTATTTTGAAGCTTCATGAGCACTAAGCTCTTCATAAGCGCTTTGGTGCAAATGATGTTGACTTGTTGGTGCAAATGATTTTAATATGTTGGCACAAACTTTTCAATTTATGTATTGTTTTTTGCCAATGATATATATTTTGAATTTTTTTGTTCTTTTTAATCATTCATTGACTTTTTTCATTACAAAATGTTAGCTAACTTTCAGCTAAATGGCATCTCAAAACATGCGGCGGTATGGTGTGGAAAAAAATTAAATGAAATTCAGAGCCATTTTTTAATTGGACTGCATGGGTCCCGCTACACGGGTGCTCAGCTTTTTTCATGCATTAGCCTCTTTTATGGTCTAAGGACTCTTTTTATTTCCCCACCCAGTGGCCAAATTACAGCCACACCAAGTGAATGCAACACCTGGCTGTCCTCTAGGGACATCAAAAAGAAGGCAATGGCCCCAAAAGAGGTACGTTGCCTGTTAAGAATGCTGGTTTGCTGAGATGTAAGGAAACACTTGTTTAATTAGTGCAACATTGCCAGATTGGATACCTGCACAAAACTGCGCAGTTCCAAAACATTGATAAAAGTCACATTTTTGATGTTTTAAGCACATTCCCATGATTGGATCAAGCTGCTTCCAACGCCATCGTGTTCCCCGGCCACGATTTACCCAAAAAACTCTTTACTTCCATGGTACAGCTTGAATTGGGACTGCGCGAGGTGGTCACGCTACAGACACGTCTCAGCTTTTATATTATGGACTAGGTTGAGCTTCGCCGTCGCCTACGGCAACTATATGGAGAAAATACAAAATTAGAAAAAAAGTACAAATAACAAAGCATTGGTGTAAACTTTACTTTTGCTATATTTGCAAAATTTTTAAGCCAATATTTGGCATGAAATGCTCATACCAAAAATATGTTTAACCTTTCAATAACTTTAAAGTATCTGTAAATTCGGGGGGGGGGGGGGGGGATAATTAGGCCAGCCTAAATGGGCCTGTAAAAGCATCCAGCATCCACCGCCCCAATTTGCTTACTTGAATATCCATTAACATTGGGGGGATAGTTGGATAAGTTTTCATTTGTGGGAGATAGTTGGATCTTTTAGGGGGACAGTTGAACTCTAAAAAAATAATATTGATGTGTTTCAATAAGTTTAAAGTATCTGTAAATTTGGGGGGGGGATAATTGGGTGAGCCTAAATGGGCCTGTAAAAGCATCCAGCATCCACCGCCCTAATTTGCTTACTTGAATATCCACTAACATTGGGGGGATAGTTGGATAAGTTTTCATTTGTGGGAGATAGTTGGATCTTTTAGGGGGGAGAGTTGAACTCTAAAAAAATAGTATTGATGTGTTTCAATAAGTTTAAAGTATCTTTAAATTTGGGGGTGGGGTAATTGGGTGAGCCTAAATGGGCCTGTAAAAGCATCTGGCATCCACCGCCCAGGATGGGAGGATTGGGTGAGCCTAAATAGGCCTGTAAAAGCATCTGGCATCCACCGCCCTACATGGGAGGATTGGGTGAGCCTAAATAGGCCTGTAAAAGCATCTGGCATCCACCGCCCTAGATGGGAGGATTGGGTGAGCCTAAATAGGCCTGTAAAAGCATCTGGCATCCACCGCCATAGATGGGAGGATTGGGTGAGCCTAAATAGGCCTGTAAAAGCATCTGGCATCCACCGCCCTAAATGGAACCAACTACACTAATTATTTGAGCTAAGAATTGGTTGATGAGGAGATCATAGTTGATTTGCTAGTATCAGGGGCAGAGCTAGGTTTTCGGTTTGGGGGGCATAAGTTAAGAAAAAATTGACCATAGAATAGACCAATGGCTAAGTGGGTGGGGATTATATAAGTGGGGGGGGGAGTATAAGTGGGGGGAAAGTATAAGTGAGGGGAGCTAGCATAGTCCAAGTTTTCGGGGGGGGGGGGTGACATTTGGATAAACTTATTAATTTTTTCATGCATTTAAATACCGTTGAAGCTCCTTTAAATGGGGGGGGGGGTAATTGGATGAGTTTTGGGGGCAGTTGGAATCGAAAAAAGTTTTGATGCATTTAAATAGGTTTGAAGCTCCTTTAATATTAGGGGGATAGTTGCATATGCTTTCATTTGTGGTGGATAATTTGATGTTTTTGGGTGGACAGTGGAACTCTAAAAAATTAGTATCGATGCATTTTAACATGGTTAAAATATCTTTCAATTTGGGGGGGGATAATTGGATAATATTTCATTTGGGGCAGGGCTCCAAATAAAAAAGATTTCATTCAAAATAATGCTGATGCTGTCGCATAAGTATACCTAATACAATTTCTATGCATTAAAAAAGCCATAAAAAATTATTTAATTATAAAAATACGTTGTGCATACCTGTGCATGGTTTAAACACTGCCAAAAATGGACATTTTTGGAGGTTTTCCAATATTTCAAAACTTTTATTGCATCTTTTTTTGCATTTTTGAAATCTATGCGCCAAAGTAGACCCTAAACTATAAAAACATTTTTTCATTATTTTTACTCAATAAAAAAATCGAAAAAATTATAAGAAGCTTTTTGGCATGTCAATTAAAATTTGATAACATGGAGTTGTTTAGCAATTAATTTGCAGAAAAGGAGGCAAACGGAGGCCACAAGGTTTGAAAGGGCAACTGGCTGGGAAGCAAGATAGGGATAGAATAAGGCAAATGGTTGAGATTATAGGAATCGTATTTGGGCTGCATGGTTCCCGCTACATGGGTGCTCAGCTTTTTTCATGCATTCAGCCTCTTTTTTGGTCTTTTGACTCTTTTGATATCAGTTTAGTACTGAATTTGCAGAAACAGAGGCAAGCGAATGGGGGAGGCCACAAAGTTAAAAAGGCAAATGGCGGGGGGAGCAATTAAGTTATAGAAGAAGGTTAATAATTGGGGGGGGGCAAATGGATTGGAGGAATGTATTTGGGCTGCATGGATCCCGCTACACGGGTGCTTAGCTTTTTTCATGCATCTGCCTCTTTTATTGTCTTTTGACTCTTTTGATAACCCACCCCACAGTGGCCAAATTACAGCCACACCAAGTGAACTGAACACCTGGCTGTCCTCAAGGGACTTCAAAGATTAGGCACACAGCCCGAGTGGGGTTAGGTTGCCAAAGATAGTCTGGGTTTAACTGTTTGGGATTATATATGTTAAATGACTGAAACGTTGTACAATTAGGTAGAGTCCCAAATCTGCGCAGTTGCAAAACATTGATAAAAGCCACATTTTCGATGTTTTAAGCATGTTCCCGCGATCGGAGCAAGCTGATTAACTCAAAATCGTGTTCCCCGACCCCATTTTACCCAAAAACACTCTCACCTCCTCACCAGAAGCTTCCCCCATGGCGCGCCCCATGCTTACTCACAAGACAGGCTCCTCTATTATATATATGACTAGGTTGGGAGAGGCCTGCGGCGCACATCATTGTTTTTGCTTAATGCTTTGTATTTTTTTTGTTGATTAATATGTTGAATTTAAATATTCAAAATGCCTTTAATGATTTTTCAGTTCTCATTGTAATTTTGTCATTGCAATTTTATCAATTTCTGCAAAAGTAACACTAAAGTAAGGATTAAAAAGCACAATTGATGGCGCATTCATTATGGTTTGATTGATTGATTGCCAAATTGATTGATTCAAGGGTTGTACTTTTTACATAAGGGGCAATGCAGCAGAATTTGAAGTTTTAATGGTTCTGGGCTGCATACACGGGTGATCAGCTTTTTTCATGCATTAGCCTCTATTGTGGTCTTATGACTCTTTTAGAAACCCCCACCCAGTGGCCAAATTACAGTCACACCAAAAGAATGCATTAGCAAACACCTGGCTGTCCTCAAGGGACATCAAAATTCAGGCACCGAACCCAGAATAGGTACGAATTCCTGTGAGGGCTGTTGGTTTGCCAAGCTGCCTGGAAATTTATGTTTAATGAGTGCAACATTGACAGATTGGATACCTGCACAAATCTGCGCAGATCCAAAACATTGGAAAAACTCACATTTTTGAGGTTTTGAGCACATTCCCATGCTCAGATCCTTGCAGATATTTCAAATTCGCGTTCTACGCCCTCAATTTGCCCAAAAATGTCTTTACTTTCCCTGCAGCTACTGCAGTGGGCCTGCGCCAAATGTCTGGTGGACAGACACGTCTCAGCTTTTATATTATGGACTAGGTTGGGAGAGGCCTGCGGCGCACATCATAATTCAGTTTTGCAATTTATCTGTCAAATGCAGCAATGATTCAAATGCAATGCAATGCAATAGCAATCACCTGGCTGCCCTCTAGAGACATCAAAAGGCAGGCACAACTCCCAGAAGTGGTGAGGCTGCCTGTGAGGGTCGCTGGTTGGCCAAGCTGTATGGAAATATATGTTTAAATAGTGCAATATTGCCAGATTGGATACCTGCACAAAACTGCGCAGATGCAAAACATTGAAAAAACATACATTTTTGATGTTTTAAGCACATTCCCGTGTTCGGATCAAGCTGGTTCCAACGCTATCGTGTTCCCTGGCCACGATTTACCCAAAAAGCCCTTAACTTTCTAGATACAGCTTGAATTCGGACTGCGCGGCGTGATTACGCTACGGACACGTCTCAGCTTTTATAATATGGACTAGGTTGGGAGGGCCTGCGGCGCACATCATAATTTTAGTTTATTGATTAGTGTATTTTTCTTGATTTATATTTTCAATTTATGTGTTTACATTTTCCCAAATGATTTTTTGGGTTTCTTTTGCTATTTTCTTCGATTTAACTTTTGGCCTGCAGTGCACATCATATTAATTTTCAGTAGTTGCTTAGACTGATTTAAGTAAGATTATTTTTTAAATCTTTTTGGAAATCTCAAGTGGTAGTCTGTGGTCCAATTGCAATCTGCTTACGCCATTTCATTGTAATTTAATTGGTTCAATTATAATTTTAAGCCTACCAAATTATCGTTATTTATTTAGATTTTTAATTGTAATTTTTCTCAAATGCAATCGTTATAGAGCAATCGGTTTGAGCAGCTTTTTAAATGTTTTCAAAAATTAAGTAAATTTTTACTCATATTTATTCAACTCTTTCAACTCATTCATATTTATGTCCCTTTTCCAGCTAATCTATGCTTGCAATGGTTGATTATAAAGAAAAAGATTTATTAAAAAATAACTGAAATGAATACAATTAATTTATTAAATCTCCAAAGCAAATTAATTTTGATTACATTGATGATTTGATTTGAATTTTTCATTGCGAAATCAATGCTTTGCACAGAAAACTGCAGTGAGATTTTCACTGAAGCCATATGCATGAAATTCAGCTGGATTCAATTGCTGACCCTTCCAATATTCAACAATTAAAAGAATCTTCACAATCCAGCTTCACATTTTTCCAGATTCCTCAAATGTGCAAATAATTTTTAGCAATTCGTTTTAGAGTGGTTTATTCATCGATGGTATTTATATATGTTCAGAATTTATGTGTGCATTTCCCGTTTTTTTGCATTCATAAGCTTTCTGTTTTCTTTTTTATTGTTGCTTGGTTCTGTCTTTTTATTTTGTTAACTTTGTCCTCATTTTATTGCATCTATTTATTTTTTATTTTTTATCCGATATTTATTTCAGTTTGTCGATTTTGTATTTTTCTCAGTCAAATTTCAGTGTTGTTTTGATTTGGATTTAGGGATGCTTTCTCTTCCATCGTGAGTGCAGACCTTTTTAAAGAGTGCTCCCATTAGCTATTCAATGATCTTTTGTGTTATATAAATCAATCGAAATCAATCAGTTATTATTTTCCATATTTCAGATTTATTCCAGCATATCCAGAATGCCCCTTTGATCTGCTAAAATAAGATGGAAAATGGATTAAAGCAAATATCAAAAAGCACAGTTTAGGTTTTTTATGACATATTATATTGGTTACGGTTTAGCAGTGAAATTAAATAAGAAGTAAATAGTTAATTAGGAAGTTTAGAATGGTTGGGCTGCATGGGACCCGCTACATGGGTGCTCAGCTATTTTCAGTCCTCTTTTGTTCTATTGACTCTTTTAGGAACGCCGAACCCACCCAGTGGCTAAATTACAGCCACACCAAGTGAAAGTAACACCTGGCTGTCCTCAAGGGACATCAAAGGAAGACACCAAACACCGGAAATGTTCAGTTGCCCTCGGAAGAATGCTTATTTATGTGGTCTTCTAACCTTCCTTTGTTCAATTTATGAAATCGCAGCTCACCAGGTACAGTTGCAAACTGCGCAGATTCATAATGCCCGAAAAATGGCCTAAAATTGAACAATATTGCCATTTTCGAGGTATAAAAACAAATTTTGCAACCTGGGGGAGTTCTGATAGAGTTTCGGCAGGCCTGAATTACCCTAAAAACATCATTTAAACGCCAAAAAGCAGGGATCAGGTAAAAGCAGAGTATGCATTCATAGCACAGTGCTACCCCCCCCCCCCCCGGTAAGTATTATGAAGTCTGAACTCTACGAATTGCTCTCCGCATTTAAAGGCACAATACCCGAAAATGCACCATCTCAATTCGAGCTCATATTTTTCAAATTTATCATTCCAAGTGCATAAGCATTCATCGCACTGAGTGCAACTTGCTGTGGTTCTCTTTGCGAAATGCATCACTGTTTAATAATCCCTGAAAACTTAATTCGTTGGGTATCTCACAAACTGCGCAGTTTTATAATGCCCGAAAAATGGCCTAAAATCGAACAAATTTGCCATTTTCGAGGTATAAAAACAAATCTTGCAACCTGGGGGAGTTCTGATTGAGTTTCGGCAGCCCTGAATTACCCAAAAAGCATCATTTAAACGCCAAAAAGACAGAATTGGGACTGCGCCGCGTGCCTTCGTCACAGACAAGGCTTAGCTTGCATATACTGGATAGGTTGGGAGAGGCCTGCGGCGCACATATTTATTCTTTTAAATTAGTTAAAGTACTTTCGTTTATTTATTATTTGACCAGAAATTTGTAATACCATTTGTCATTCATATTCGAATATTTTTGTTTTAACTTTCTCTTTTAAAATGTGGTTTTTGTGCAAAATTTAAATTTTATATATATAATTTTTTGCCCATGCTGTATATTAAATTTTTCAGTTCTTTTGAATAATTCATTCACTCTTTTCACTACAAAGTGCAACTTAATTATCAGCCATTCCATTATTTGTCATTTTTTGTTCTCATCGATTTTGATCCATTGAATGAACAGTTTTTGAGGGCACAACATTTTTGGATTTCTTTGAATTGAATGCATAAATGCAGGTTGGATAGATATCTATTGAATGCAAAACAAAATTAAAACGAAATTCAAAGCCAATTTGGAACTTGGGCTGCATGGGTCCCGCTACATGGGTGCTCAGCTTTTTACATGCGTTAGCCTCTTTTGTGGTCTGCCGACTCTTTTAGAAACCCCACCCAGTGGCCAAATTATGACCACACCAAATGAATGCAAAAGCAAACACCTGGCTGTCCTCAAGGGACATCAAAAAGCAGGCACCAAACCCAAGAGAGATAAGGCTGCCCAAGATGGACATGGTTTGTCAAGCAGTTTGGAACTTTGTTTAAGGAGTGCAATATCACCCGATTGGATAGCTACACAAAACTGCGCAGTTCCAAAACATTGAAAAAACTCACATTTTCGATGTTTTAAGCACATTCCCGTTTTTGGATCAAGCTACAGACAACATATTTTGGTTAGGCAACCTCGATTTACCCAAAAATGTCTTTACTTTCCCTGCAGCTATTGAATTGGGCTTGCGCGAAACGATCTACTAACAGACAAGGCTCAGCTTTTATAATATGGACTAGGTTGGGAGAGGCCTGCGGCGCACATCATCATTTCTGGTAATTCTTTAGAGTAAGTTTTAGTTAAATTACTTTTTGTATTTATTGCTTTTCATAAAGTTCTTAGGTGTAGTTATTCGGCAAATCAGTCAATTCAATTTTTATGCTCAGTTAATTCTCAATTAATTTTAATAAACAATTTCAATGCCATTTACCAAATAAAATAAATACCTAATGAATGCCAAAAAATTCAAAATAAATTTGGAATTTGGGCTGCATGGGTCCCACTATATGGGTGCACAGCTTTATTCATGCATTAGCCTCTTTTGTGGTCTACCGACTCTTTTTAGAACACCCACCCAGTGGCCAAATTACAGCCACACCAAATGAATGCAACAGCAAACATCCAGCTGTCCTCGAGGGACTTCAAAAAGTAGGCACCTAACCCAAGATAGGTAAGGCAGCCCCAGATGGACACTGGTTAGTCAAGCAGGTAGGAAATTTCTTTAATGAGTGAAATATTGCCAGATTGGATACCTGCACAAATCTGCGCAGATGCAAAACATTGAAAAAACTCACATTTTTGTTGTTTTAAGCACATTCCCGTGATTGGATCAAGCTGGTTCCAACGCTATCGTGTTCCTTGGCCACGATTTACCCAGTAAGCTCTTAAGTTCTAAGGTAGAGCTTGAATTCGGACTGCGCGGCGTGCTCACGCTACGGACACGTCTCAGCTTTTATATTATGGACTAGGTTGGGAGAGGCCTGCGGTGCACATCATAATTTTTGGTAATTTGTTATTAAAGTGCTTTAGTTTTTTTATTATTTGACCAGAAATTTGTGATACCATTTGCCATTCATATTCGAATATTTTTTTGTTCTCACTTTTTTTGTTTTTTGTTTTCATGCAAAATTTAAATTTTATATATATCGTTTGGTTGCTTTTAAAAAATACATTCACTCTTTTCATAACAAAGTGCGAGTTAATTTTCAGCCATTCATTTTAATGCATAATATGTTTAGATATCTTTGAATTGAATGCAAAAGTGCATGTTGAATATATCTATTGAATGATAAACAAAAATTCAATCAAGAATTTGGAACTTGGGCTGCATGGGTCCCGCTACACAGGTGCTCAGCTTTTTTCATGCGTTAGCCTCTTTTGTGGTCTGCCGACTCTTTTAGAAACCCCACCCAGTGGCCAAATTATGGCCACACCAAATGAATGCAAAAGCAAACACCTGGCTGTCCTCAAGGGACATCAAAAAGCAGGCACCAAACCCAAGAGAGGTAAGGCTGCCCAAGATGGACACTGGTTGGTCAAGCAGTTTGGAACTTTGTTTAAGGAGTGCAATATCACCCGATTGGATAGCTACACAAAACTGCGCAGTTCCAAAACATTGAAAAAAGTCACATTTTCGATGTTTTAAGCACATTCCCGTTTTTGGATCAAGCTACGGACAACATATTTTGGTTAGGCGACCTCGATTTACCCAAAAATGTCTTCAGTTTCCATGCAGCTGCTGAATTGGGCCTGCGCGAAGCTATCTACTTACGGACAAGGCTCAGCTTTTATATTATGGACTAGTATGGTATGGGCCTGCGGCGCACATCATCATATTTTTTTCTGCTGTTTATCTCATGTCATTAATCATACTGTAAATTTTCCGATCATTTTAACTTTCTTTAAATTTTCTATGGATTTTGTTGGATTTTTTTTGATTTGGAGAGTCTGTACTTTTTATTGTAATTATGTTTTAATAGGTCATAATTTGTGCAAGTTGAGCATATTGGTTTTCATATCTACGCAAATTTATTTGAAAGACACTGAATGAAAGTTTAATCACCATGAATAAAGTGAAAGGTTTGATCAACATGTTTTTTAAATAGTTTGGCTGAAAATGGCTATCTAAAGTGGATTCTCTATTTATGTTTACTTTTATTTTTGGTTTATTTTTGGTTCATTTTCTAGTTTTGATGCTATTTTTCAACTTTATGACACCAAAATGATTATGATGTCCAGAAATTTGTAATACCATTTGTCATTCGTATCCAACAATTGTTTGGTTTTTTTATTTTTCTTGTTTCATATCTTTTAATATTTTTGGAGCAAATGATGTTGGTTTTTTTGGTGGAAATGATTTTTAATATGTAGGCGCATATCAGTTATTTGCCCATGATGTATATTTTAAATTTTCCAGTTCTTTTTAATCATTACAAAGTACTTATTTCATAACAAAGAGTTAGCTAAGTTTCAGCCATTTCAAAATTTATCCGCATTGATTCTAATCCACAGCATTCTTGGATGTCTATGAACTGAAATTCTGACAAAAATTGCAGGTAAAATAAGTATCTATTGGATGCAAAACTAAATTAAAATGAAACTCAAAGCCAATTTGGAATTTGGGCTGCATGGGTCCCGCTACACGGGTGCTCAGCTTTTTTCATGCATAGGCCTCTTTTTGGTCTACCAACTCCTTTATAAACCCCCACCCAGTGGCCAAATTACAGCCACACCAAATGAATGCACCAGCAAACACCTGGCTGTCCTCAAGGGACTTCAAATAATAGGCAGCCAAGCCTATAAAGGAAAGGCTGCCTGGAATGACGCTGGTTTGGAGACCTCTATGGGAATTTATGATTAATGACTGAAATTTTGCCAGTTTGGGTAGCAGCACAAATCTGCGCAGAAGCAAAACATTGAAAAAGCCCACATTTTCGAGGTTTTAAGCACATTCCCGTGATCGGATCAAGCTGCTTCCAACGCCATCGTGTTCCCCGGCCACGATTTACCCAAAAAACCCTTAACTTCCAAGATACAGCTTGAATTGGGACTGCGCCGCGTGATTACGCTACGGACACGTCTCAGCTTTTATATTATGGACTAGGTTGGGAGGGCCTGCGGCGCACATCATCATTTCTGGCAATTCTTTAGAGTAGGTTTTGGTTAAATTACTTCTTGCATTTATTCCTTTTTATAAAATTCTTAGTTGTAAGATTCTAAAATTATTTTTGTAAAATCATTCAATATTGTTTTTTTGCACTAAAAAATGGGCGTTTTCAATCTTTAATGTCAATTGCTTTTATTTTTATAGACATTTTTTTTAATTTTTTCGGATCTAGTGTAATCGGTTTTAATTTGCCTTAGTTCAATTCTAATTTCTAATCTAAATCCGTTTCGGTTCTAATTTGCCTTAGTCTTTTTGCATAGAATTTCATCTTTGATGTTTGAACATGGTGTCATTCGATTGTTCATACATAGATTACTCTTTTGTACCACTTTATAGTTGTACTTTCGTATTTCATATCTTTTATAGTTATTTTGATGCATATTTTGCTTACATAGGTATTAAATTGTGCGATTTGAGCATATAGGTTTTCCTTTTTATGCAAATCTATTTCAAATGCATTGTAACTTGGAATGAAAATTCAATGACCATTATAAAGCAAAAGGGCTTAATCAACAGTTTTTTTCAATCTTTGGGGTTTATCAATTTCTCGTCTGAAATTTTTATTGATTGAAAATTGAACTATTAAATCAGCTGGCAAGGAAACAAACTGAGCTTTGTTCAATCAAATAAATAAACTTTTTCCCTTTTCTTTGCTAACAATTCTATGCATGCATTTTGAGGCTTTATGCCTACCATACAGTAATTATTTGCAATATTTTTAAATCAACTTAATTTTAATTCAAAGTATTTTTTTTAATTTTGTAATTACCATTTCAAGTTTAATCTACGCGTACACAATTAATTAGTTAATAATAAAATGATTTATCAAAGCATAACTTAAACGATTACAATTAATTTATCAAGTCTTCAAAGCAAAGTTCGATTTAGTTCGAATTACTTAGGTTTGCTGTTCAGCGCCGCATTCATATAACATGCAAGGTTTAATGCCCTCTCAATGCTTTATGTCAACCACTTCTCTAATAATTGAACTCTGAACTGCCCGGAATGCTGCACTGAAGCTGCGGCCTTCACACGTTCAGAAATTGGAAATAAAGCTTCAAATTCTAACTCAATATTAAAAGCAGATACTCCCGTCAAAAATGCCACCAACTGTACCCACTGCCTTCCTTAAGGATCCCTGAAAGCTCACTTCGTTGGATAACTGGCAAAATTGCGCAGATTTACAATGCCCGAAAAATGACTTAAAATTGAACAAAATTGCCATTTTCGAGGTATTAAAAGGCATCTGGCAACCCAGTGCAGTTAAAATTCAAGTTAGGCAGCCCCGATTTACCCTTTAAACACCTTTTAAAGTGCAAAAAGAGAAATTTGCGAATGCACCGCGTGCCTTTGTAACAGACAAGGCTTAGCTTGCATATACTGGATATATATACTAACTGGTACCATCGGCAGGCCAAATTTGGGGCTCTTTTCTCCAAAATTTGCAATTGCCTCGAGAAAAAAGTCAAAGAAATACATTTCCTACTAGTGGAATCTGCTGCTTGGACACTTGCATTTTGTTTTTGGCGCGCAGTTCAGTGTCTCTTTCCATGCGCGCCCAAAAACAAAATGCAGATGACGCAGCAGATTCCACTAGTAGGAAATGTATTTCCTTGACTTTTTTCTCGAGGCAATTGCAAATTTTGGAGAAAAGAGCCCCAAATTTGGCCTGCCGATGGTACCAGTTATTTCTTCCACTTTTAATATAGGATAAAATGTATAAATACAAATTTTATATTGTTGATTATATGTTGAAATTGAAATTTTATTCAATATATAAAAAATTGTTGGAAAAAAATTGTTTAAAAAATATGACGAAAAGAAAATATTCGAAATTGAAAAATACAATGCAAAATTATTGGCAAATCTTATTTTACAGGAATTTTCTTAACTTATACTCCGGGCAGTCGATTTTTGGAAGAAAATAGCATTAATTTTGGCCTGGCGATGGTACAATTTGTTTTCTCAACTTCAAAGAAACAAAAATAAAAATGAATTTTTGAGAAGGATTCGAACCTTCGAATTTCATCCATATGCACAATCGCTTTCACCACTACACCACTGGTCCATATGACTCATTGCGTAAATGAAGAGCTAAAATTAAATAAAAACTTGGGGCTCAGGGACCCGGGGAAGGGGAAGGGGGGGGGGGGAGAAATGAATACCTACTATCGTCCATTGAATAGATGCGGAGGAGAAGGAGAAGAAGAAGGAGAAGGAGAAGGAGTTCGGACACATGGTTTTTTGCATTTTTCATGGGAAAATAATTAGTTTTATGCAAAAGTCAAAAAAGAAACTATAGTCAAATCGATGTTGCTCTTTCCAATGCAAAAAGAATCAGAAAGATTGAAGCTTCCTCTGAGGCGCTAGAGCCTTATCAAAATTAAGATCTAGCAATAACCCTCAAAACATACACCTGGGTCGAAAAGAGGGGCTGGGCGCTGACACTTCGCTAACGCTCGCTCGCGCCAGCCCAATATGAGGACAAAAGTTTAGTAACCTCTATAGACCGCGGAGCGGCCCTTCGGGCCGCTCCGCGGTCAAAAATATTACAAAAATATAAGATTCGAAAATTAAAAATAAAATGCAAATTTATAGGCAAACTAACATATTTTTGTTAAATTTTCATGACTTATATATACTCAGGGCGATCGAATTTTGGGATAAAGAGCTTAGTTTTTGGCCTGCCGAAGGTACCAACTGTTTTCTCAACTTTAATTAAACTAAAATAAAAATAAATGCCTGAGAAGGGTTTGAACCTACCAGTTTCACCCAGCTTTCTAATCGCTTTCACCACTACACCACAGGTGCATATGACTCCATAGTTTAACTAAAGAATTATGTATAAATAAAGATGCATGAGGCCCAGAGACATCGCAGGGGGGGGGGGGGAAGAAATGAATACCTACTATCGTCCATTGAATAGATGCGGAGGAGAAGAAGAAGAAGGAGAAGAAGGAGTTCGGATAAATGGTTTTGAGGAATTTTCTCTTATATTCTGCCATTTTTGGGCGATTTCTCGCGTGTTTTGGTTAATTAGCAGATGCTCTTTCTATTGCAACAAAAATCAGAGCAAACGGAGCTTCCTCTGAGGAGCAGGAGCCTTATCAATTTTAAGATCTAGCAATAACCCTGAAAACATACACCTGGGTCAAAAAGAGGGGCTGGGCGCTGACACTTCGCTAACGCTCGCTTGCGCCAGCCCAATATATGCGTAATATGTATATATGCCTAATAAGTCCCAATATTTTGAAGGGGGAGTGTTGCAGGTCCAATACAAGAAAAAGTTATATATCTGGTACCATCGGCAGGCCAAATGTGGGACTCTTTTCTCCAAAATTTGCAATAGGTTCGAGTAAAAAGTCAAGGAAATACATTTTCTACTAGTGGAATCTGCTTGGACAGATGCATTTTGTTTTTGGCGCGCAGTTCAGTGCCTCTTTTCATGCGCGCCCAAAAACAAAATGCAGATGACAAAGCAGATTCCACTAGTAGAAAATGTATTTCCTTGACTTTTTACTCGAACCTATTGCAAATTTTGGAGAAAAGAGTCCCACATTTGGCCTGCCGATGGTACCAGATATTTCTTCCACTTTTAATATAGCATAAAATGTACAAATACAAATGTTATATTGCTGGTTATATTCGATATATAAAAAAGTAATTTAAAAAACTTGTGTAAAAATATAACGAAAAGAAAATATTCAAAAATGAAAATACAATGCAAACTAACTGGCAAACGAATTAATTTTTGAGAAATTTTTGACTTTTACTCAGGGCAATCGATTTTTGGGAGAAAAGACCTTTACTTTTGGCCTGGCGATGGTACCAGTTGTTTTCTCAACTTTACATAAACAAAAATGAATGCATGAGATGGATTCGAACCTACCAGTTTCATCCATCTGACCAATCGCTTGCACCACTACACCACTGGTGCATATGGCTCTTTAGTTTAACTGAATAGCTATGAATAAATGAATACATAAGCTCAGGGACCCGGGGAAGAGGGGTGGGGGGGAAGAAATGAATACCTACTATCGTCCATTGAATAGATGCGGAGAAGGAGAAGAAGAAGAAGGAGAAGAAGAAGAAGAAGGAGTTCGGACAAATGGTTTTGAGTGATTTTCTCCAGCATTCTGATACTTTTTGGCGATTTTTCGCGAGTTTTGGTTAATTCGACGCTGCTCTTTCCAATGCAAAAAGAATCAGAAAGATTGAAGCTTCCTGTGAGGAGCTAGAGCCTTATCAAAATTGAGATCTAGCAATAACCCCCAAAACATACACCTTGGTCGAAAAGAGGGGCTGGGCGCTAACGGTCGCTACGCTCCCTCGCGCCAGCCCAATTAATCACCTGGAAATAGCTTAACCGCTGGCAAATTTCACTGCATACAATAACGATGTCTTCGAACATAAGGAGCGCTAGGAAGGGGGATCTTTCTGCTTCACGAGTCGTGTAGGATTGTGATTGCAAAGGAAGTGGAGGACTCATCCACGGTTGAGAATGTATGGCCTTCGGGAAAAGTTAATCTAGTGTACAGTACAGTTTATTTTGTCTCAAATAGTGTGCAGTAGAGGACAGTTTTTTTTTTCGAAAAGTGTGCAGTACAGTACAGTTTTTTTTTCAAATAGTGTGCAGTACAGTACAGTTTATTTTTTTTTCAAATAGGGTGCAGTACGGTACAGTTTATTTTTGACCGCGGAGCGGCGCGAAGGGCCGCTCCGCGGTCTATAGAGGTTACTCAACTTTTGTCCTCATATATATATATATATGTATGTATATATATGTATCTGCAAGTGCTGGGCACGGGCGAATTCTCAACGGATCTGGACATACTTTTTTTTTCCTGAAAGCTATAATGTGCCGCTTGGATCCTGGGGGGGTGGAGCTGGTGCCGGACCATTAGAAACATTACTTTCCTGAGTAGGAAAAAGTTTTTCCCGAAAATTACCAATTTCCTCTGTAGCATCTGAACGGCTGAGAATTGCACACAAGACTTGAGTTTTTTTATTCACAATTCATGTATGCTGGTTCTAAATCTGTGCTTACTTTTGAATTTGGTTGAGAAACCACAGACTTTTCCTTTTGAGTCAAGAATTGTCATGTTGAATGGCTGAAAATTGCCCACAAGACTTGAGTTTTTTTGTTCACAATTCATAACTGCTGATTCTAAATATGTGTTTACTTTTGAATTTGGTTGAGAAACCACAGACTTTTCCTTTTGCTTAATTTTAGGATTTTGCTACATGTTAAGATGCTCCGCGGTCACCTATTGCGCTTTGCGCCATATACTTGTTTTTTTCAAATAGGGTGCAGTACGGTACAGTTTATTTTTTTTTCAAATAGTGTACAGTACAGTACAGTTTATTTTTTTTTTCAAATAGTGTGCAGTACAGTACAGTTTTTTTTTCAAATAGTGTGCAATACAGTACAGTTTATTTTTTTCATTTTTTTTCAAATAGTGTGCAGTACAGTTTCGATTTTTAGTTCTTATAAGGAGCAGTACATTTCAAAATGTACTGCACACTATTTGAGACAAAATAAACTGTACTGTACACCAGATGAAATGCACTACCTCGTGTGTTACAATAGGGCACAGTACAGTTTTTTTTTCCAAACTGAACCGTACTCTATAAGAGATAAAAAATGTAAACTGAACTGCACTCTTCTTGACATAAAAAATGCATTTTTTTTATCTCAACTAAGGCCCAGTACAGTTTTTTTTTCAAACTGAACTGCACCCTACAACAACACCAACAATTTTGCAAAATTTTCCATGTTCAACTAGGGTCCAGCAGTGCAGGCATAACGAAAACAATGGAACTACACAAAACAAAACAAGTATATGGCGCAAAGCGCAATAGGTGACCGCGGAGCACTTAGTTCTGTGGTTTCTCCACCATTTTCAAAAGTAAGCACAGATTTGGAGTCGTTATATATGACTTGTGAACAAAAAAACTCAAGTGTTTTGTTCAATTATCAGCCATTCAGCTGCTACTAATTATTGATGCTATTGTCATGCACAAAAGTGTGTCACTCAAGAGGGAAAGTCTGTGGTTTCTCAACCATTTTCAAAAGTAAGCACAGATTTGGAATCGTTATATACGACTTGTGAACAAAAAAACTCAAGTGTTCTGTTCAATTATCAGCCGTTCAACTGCTACTAATTATTGATGCTATTGTCATGCACAAAAGTTTGTCACTCAAGAGGGAAAGTCTGTGGTTTCTCAACCATTTTCAAAAGTAAGCACAGATTTGGAATTGCTATATACGACTTGTGAACAAAAAAACTCAAGTGTTCTGTTCAATTATCAGCCGTTCAGCTGCTACTAATTATTGATGCTATTGTTATGCGCAAAAGTTTGTCACTCAAGAAAAAAAGTATGTGGTTTCTCAACCATTTTCAAAAGTAAGCACAGATTTGGAATTGTTTTATACGACTTGTGAACAAAAAAACTCAAGTGTTCTGTTCAATTATCAGCCGTTCAGCTGCTACTAATTATTGATGCTATTGTCATGCGCAAAAGTTTGTCACTCAAGAGGGAAAGTCTGTGGTTTCTCAACCATTTTCAAAAGTAAGCACAGATTTGGAATTGTTTTATACGACTAGTGAACAAAAAAACTCAAGTGTTCTGTTCAATTATCAGCCGTTCAGCTGCTACTAATTATTGATGCTTTTGTTATGCGCAAAAGTTTGTCACTCAAGAGGAAAAGTCTGTGGTTTCTCAACCATTTTCAAAAAAAAGCACAGATTTGGAATCGTTATATACGACTTGTGAACAAAAAAACTCAAGTTGTTGGTGCAATTCTCAAGATTACAGTAGCTACAGCGCAAAAACTGTATATTGCAATGTTAAAACCTTTTTACCCAAATAAGTAATGTTTCAAATGCTCGGAAACCGGGTCTACCCCTCCAGATCTTCCTAAAATTGCATTACCTTTCAGGAAAAAAAAAGTTTGTCCCAATCCGTTGAGAATTCGCCCGTTCCTAGCATGTCCAGGAACATATATTGGGCTGGCGCTAGGGAGCAAAGCGAACCGTCAGCGCCCAGCCCCTCTTTTCGACCCAGGTGTACGTTTTAGGGGTTATTGCTAGATCTCAATTTTGATAAGGCTGCTGCTCTTCGCAGAAAGCTCCAATCGTGTTAATTTTTTCTGCAATGGAAAGAGCAACATCGAATTGACTATAGTTTATCTTTTGACTTTTGCATGAAACGGTTTTTTTTACCATGAAAAATGCAAAAAACCAAATGTCCGAACTCCTTCTTCTTCTTCTTCTTCTTCTTCTTCTTCTTCTCCTACGCATCTATTCAATGGACGATAGTAGGTATTCATTTCTCCCCCCCTCCCGCCCCCGGGTCACTGGGTTTCATCATGTATTTATTTATTGATAAATCTGAAGTTAAGCTAAGGGGATATATGCAGCAGTGGTGTAGTGGGGTACGCAATTGGACAGCTGAATGAACCTGGCAGGTTCGAATCCTTCCCAGGCATTCTTTTTTTATTTTTGTCTGTTTAAAGTTGAGAAAACAACTGGTACCATCGGAAGGCCTAAAGTAAAGCTCTTTTCTCCCACAAATCGATTCTCCAGATTGGAAGCTAAGAAAATTTCTCAAAAATTTTTAAGTTTACCAGTAGATTTGCAATGTAATTTCCGATTTTGTTTCAAAATCGAATTTTGATCAAAATTTTTTTGTTATAATTTAAAAAAAAGATTTTTTTGTTTATTATTTTTTTATTATCTAATAAAATATTAGCTCAATGTATAACTAACATTATAAAATTTGTATTTATATATTTTCTACTATATTAAAAGTGGAAGAAATATCTGGTACCATCGGCAGGCCAAATGTGGGTCTCTTTTTGCCAAAATTTGCAATTGACTCGAGTAAAAAGTAAAGGAAATACATTTTATACTATTGGAATCTGCTGCGTCATCTGCATTTTGTTTTTGGGCGCGCATGGAAAGAGACAATGATCTGCGCGCCAAAAACAAAATGCAACTGTCCAAGCAGCAGATTCCACTAGTATAAAATGTATTTCCTTTACTTTTTACTCGAGTCAATTGCAAATTTTGGCGAAAAGAGACCCACATTTGGCCTGCCGATGGTACCAGATATATATATATATATATATATATATATATATATATATATATACGAGGACAAAAGTTGAGTAACCTCTATAGACCGCGGAGCGGCCCATCGGGCCACGCCGCGGTCAAAAAAAAATAAAAAAAACAATTGACCATTCGTGTCATTTTTTTGTTTTTTATTTGTTTTCGTGGCACAAATGACACGACACAAATGAAATCACCCCTATATTGTTTTTCGTTATGCCTTAGAAAACTGACCACCCCTAGGATGAAATGTGATGTGTTGCCTTGCCACCTACAGATGTTCCGCAGCTCCCGAACTGTTATCCTCCAAGGTCACAGAGAAGGAATGCATGACTTTTCTGTCCTTCTTCCTTGCACACTAACAATGGCCTCCTACCAGCAAGTTCTGTTCTTTTTGGCTGTATGTTTGGCACCGTTCTCAGTTAAATATGGTCAAAGTGGATGGGAAATCAGCATTTCATTGGATGGAATAATGAAGTATGCTATGCCCAAGGAGGACACGCCGACGGCATCATGCAACTGCGCACTTCCTCTCCACTGCATGGTTTGTGCCTGAATAAAGACATGTAATTTCGTACATTATCCCTCCTCCTCTGCTCTGTCATCTGTGTGTGTGGGTGGTGAAGTATTTAAAATGGGGCTATTGTTGGAGGACCGTCGAAATCGTCTAAGTGAAGGAAGTGTGAAGGCTCTCGTCCTATTCCAGGCCAATCGCTGGCTTATCATGAAGTAGGAGTGCTTTGCGAGCGTTTTTGCCCTATTTTTGTTCTCACTTTGGGGCCGAGAAAAAATTTTCCCAGAAAGTCCAAAGGCACAACGAAAAAACAAAATACACAATACAATACGAAACAATAGGTCTGGGCCCCTATCCGTGTTTCGTGTCCACAAAACAAAAGGATTTTTTTTTCGTTATGCCACCACTGGGGTCCAGTACGGTTTTTTTTCAAACTGAACTGCATCCTTCAAGAACATTTTCTTCAAAATTTTCTTGCTTTCATTTTCTGGGGTTTCCGTAGAATTTGAGAAGGAACTGAGCAACCGAGTGGCTTGTCGAGAGGCTTGCAGCTCTTCCGCGGTGTAACGGCCTTTATTTGCCGCCTTAGCAGGCTTCGCTGGTGCCCCCATCGCCCAGCCCATCAACAAAGCCAACAAAACCATCGTGAGATCCCTGTGAGTGTCTGTAAGTCAGATTAGATAAGGAAACAACGAAAGGCAGCCTCTCGTTGACTGCCCAATTTCAAGCTCTAATAGTTGGATAGAGGGCAAAGAATAAAATACTGGAAGGCGGGAGAGGCCCAGTGCAAAAGTTGAGAAGGAATAATAGAGTTTCCCAATAGAGTTTCCAGTTTCCCCAGTTTCCCAATAGAGTTTCTGGGCCGTCCTGAGCTGTGCTGGGACTGAGCACGCAGTTGGGGCGACCCAATGGGCTGGAAAATAGGCAAGGTTTTCGGCTAATGACAGCAAGTTGAGTGAATTTGTTGAATTTTGGGAAACTACTGAGTTTTTGAAGCGATAACAGCAATTTACAAGCCAACTACTCCAGCTCATACGATTAGAAATTTTACAGCCAGGACAACAAATTGTTAACAATCCCCTTCTCCATCAGTTAAGTCCCCCAGGAATGACCCAATGCGACACTGCAATCGAAAAACTCACTCGACTAGGATGAATAGGTTGCGGCGGCGGAGAATTCGCTGGCAAACTCAAGACACAGCTCTGCACAGGTGCCCAAATCCGAGGTCTCCAGCTCGGCCAGCTTCGCTTCTGCACCCAGGCAGAGCCCGGTTGTTCCCTTCGCTCTAGCAGTCGATTCGGACAGATGGGGTCACTAGGCTTGGCTCAAAACCTCCCCTCAAAACAGGTCCTGGGTTTATCATCAGACAGAATACTAGAAGCACTAGTCGAGGCATCAGAAATCTTACCAAGGACGCAAAGCTTCTCGTAGCAGATGCTGTTGGGGTTTGGCCGTAGAGCGGTGCCACCTGGGCTGGGACTTGAGCGTAGTTCGCTCAAACCGCAGCTTCGATTGCCCCGAATGTAGGCTGCACTGCGGCTGGTGAATGGGCTCCCGTCCCCCAGCTGTGCAATTAATTTTCTTGCTTTTAGAACTCACTTCAGTGATGTTTCATAGCTAGGCAGGAATCAATTCAATTACTAGTTCTGTGATTTGGTTTGGGCCTTTTAGCTTATCTTACTTGATTTTGTCGGCACAGGCGAATGCAGTCGCGCTCGTCAATGCCGTTCTCCAGCACTTGATTGATTGATTGATTTACTCGGAGTGCACGGGTGAAAACAGAACAGCATTCAAAGTGGTGTTCTGAAGAGAGGGCTGGAGGGCTGGAGCAGCTCCCAGCCTTTCAGACGCTGCAGCATCTCCTCCCCTCCACGCAGACGAAGCCTGCCATGGCGTTGTAGCTGCAAGACGATTGGTTGAGAAGCGATTCAATGAAATCAAGCAATAAGGAGCCTGTGAAATAGGATATGGCGCCTGTGGTTGAAGGTATGACCAGGCAAAACATCAGCAATCCAGACAATCTGATCAAGTATTTACGACTTCCTATACAAAGCAGTTAATTAAAACTGTCATCATAGAGAACTAGAGGATTAACCATAGCATACTATAGTGTTATAAACACTGACGCATTATTTCAAAGTCAGACGATGCTGACCGAAACTTATTAGGCACAGGCAGTGCACAATTTCACATGGTTTCTTATGTCAAAATTGACTGTTTAACATGTGAATTAATCTTAATCCCAGTAAAAGCTTGAAACATGCGAGTGTCAGTTTAACTAGATTACTTGGAACAAAAGTCGCACCTCAGTTCAGACTGAATAGCTAATCAATCCCAGCGATTTTCAAGAAACTAACATCACCAACGTTTAGCTCAGGTCCCGTGCCATTTTACAGCAAAAAACCGCATCTTAAAAGCTTGAAGCCAGCTAGAACGACGCTTCAACGTAAAATCACTTCTGAAAGGCTTCTGACTTCTTGCGTCGGCATATTTAAATTATTAAACAGACGCCTTCTCTCTATTTCTCTGTGCTGTCATTTAAGTCCATAATCAACGATGACAAAATGAATGCTTTCGGGATCACTTTCAAAATGACTAGATGACCAGTTGAAACATCAGCCAACCGAGCAGGCGGCCTTCTTGCAGAGGTGGCGTATAGATCGCAGATGTATCTGTGCCTGTCGAACACGAAGCTCTGCCACTGGTAGCTGGGCGCTGCTCCCGGCTGCCCCTCACTCTGGCTGCCATTGGCTGGCGGCGGTGGGGAGGCTCCGTTGCCGTAGATGGCGGCCTGGTTGCTGCCCTGCTGCTGCTGTTGAGGAGGGTAGGCCTGGACTGCGAGGCTGAGGAAGCGGCTGCTTTTGGCGGTGGCTTTGAAGTCGGCCGGGGCTCCCGCTGGCACCCTCTGACTGGCAGAGCCGAGCGCACTCCTCCACTCTGGAAATGGTTGGGCATGTTTTGGAGGTTATTACTCACGAATTGGGATTTGAGGATTGAGAAACTGCTGTGAAGGTTCTGGCTTAGATTTTATTTCAAATTTTTGGATTGAATGTGGGGTAAAATTGGCAAAAAATAAGTATCAAAGCGCGTCAATTAATGACTCAAGAATGCAGGGTGTGAATGCGGTGATTCCTCTTTTGAAAACTGGCATGGCAATTAAGTGTTTATGAGTACTCCAGGCATATTCGTGAAACCGAAACCAAACTGACTTGTTGCCATCCTTTTTGGACAATCCTCTTGTTGGAAAAAGTGATCCAAATTTTTGTCTACCTAATTTCAATGTGGTATGGATCAATGCATCTCCTCTTCCCCCATTCAAAGTGTAAACACTGTACATCGTAGCTATGCAAGAGTAATCCACAGAATCTATGGCCTTCGGCATTGCGCATTTTCTGTTCTCTTTGCTTACGCCAGGGATTAAATGTGCATCTTCCTCTTCAGTATGGCCATATATTTTTGTGAAATTGAGAAAGCGAAGTTTTTCTGGTGTAGATCAAAAAAGGTTTTATTCTGTCGTTAAGCGAATAATGGCTTTAGCGAACTATAGGTAAAAGGAATAGGTTCTAGAGGTACAGCTACAGGTAAAGTGAAACCGACGTCTGAGCAAGCTTAGAAAAATGGTATTCGGTTTGAAAAAGGCTAAGAATTAGGTTGGATAATTTTTGCGCGGCCGAAGGCCGCCTGCCGCGGAGGGCAGGGCAGTCAGAGCTCCGGAGGCCGTAGGGCATGGGTGCGGAGGCCCCGGAGCGTAGCCTAGCATGCAAAGCATGCTAGGCGAAGCGTAGGGGCCGTAGCACCCGTGCCCGGAGGCCGGAGGAGCTCTGGCGCCCTGCCCGAAGCGGCGGGCGGCCAAGGCCAGCTTAAGCAGTTACCCCATTTTTGCGTCCGTCTGTCCGCATATATATATATATATATATATATATGTGTGGTTCCGGGGCCCGTACTCCGCGGTTTTTCAATGAAATTGGCTAATTTTTTGCAAGAAGGTCCGCCTGGGTGGTATCTCCAGGCCATTTTTTGCGCTTGACGTAATTTTTCGATTTTCGCCCAAAACTCAATTTTTTGATGTTTCAAAATACGAAAATTCATAAATCACTGGTTTTTTAATGAAATTAGCTGAATTTTGGCAGGTACGTCCGTCAAAGTAATATCTTGAAGCTGGCAAAAGGAATTTTTGAAATATTTATTATATCTTGATTTATAGGCAAAAACCCAAAATCTTGATGTTTCAAAAATTTGAACATGCATAAATCCATTGTTGTTCAATGAAATCAGCTGATTTTTGGCAGGTACGTCCATCAAAGTAATATTTTAAAGCTGGCAAAAGGATTTTTTGAAATATTTATTTTATCTTGATTTATAGACAAAAACCCAAAATCTTGATGTTTCAAAAATTTGAACATGCATACATCCATTGTTTTTTAATGACATCTGCTGATTTTTGGCAGGTATGTATCAACCATGCGAATTGAAAAGTTTTGTAACGTAGCTAGTGGTTATTACTTGTACTGGAACAAAGGCCGCGCATCTTGGCAATAGCCAATAATACCTTGTTAGCTAAAATAAGCTTACAACAGAATTTTGAATAATTCAAAAAGGGAGCGTTCTTATTAAACCAGTGAGTCCTTCAGTCAAACAGTTTGTTTGTGCCATAAAATGAGGCCGAAGTGGGTGCAGGGAAACGGAGGGCGCAAAATCGTTTCCGGACCAGTCAGTGAGCCCCTTTTCCAATCCCTCCACCACCCTCCACCCGCCAAAAACGGTTTAATTTCCCTTTTGCTTGAAATAACCGTAAATCTTTCAAGTGACTCGTGTTTCAGGTAGCCTGGGTGGACATGGCCAAAGAGATCCAGCTTGTCACCGAGGTCTATGAGGTAGAAATTCTTTCGCTCATCACAAATATTGCTGAAATCTTATCAACAGAATTAGACCGAATTAGAGCGGGGATGCAAGTGGATGGATATTTTTTTGACCGCGGAGCGGCCCGAAGGGCCGCTCCGCGGTCTATAGAGGTTACTCAACTTTTGTCCTCATATATATATATATATATATATGTATATATGTATATATTTCTGGAAATGCTGGTCCTCACCGAATTCTCAACGGATTGGGACAAACTTTTTTTTTCCTGAAAGGTAATGCAATTTTAGGAAGATCTGGAGGGGTGGAACCGGTTTCCGAGCTTTTGAAACATTACTTATTTGGGTAGAAAGGTTTAAAATTTGGGTATGCTGTAAAAGGCTCAATTCTCAACGGATTTTGACAAACTTTTTTTTTCCTGAAAGGTAATGCAATTTTAGGAAGATCTGGAGGGGTGGAACCGGTTTCCGAGCTTTTGAAACATTACTTATTTGGGTAGAAAGGTTTAAAATTTGGGTATGCTGTAAAAGGCTCAATTCTCAACGGATTTTGACAAACTTTTTTTTCCTGAAAGGTAATGCAATTTTAGGAAGATCTGGAGGGGTGGAACCGGTTTCCAAGCTTTTGAAACATTACTTATTTGGGTAGAAAGGTTGAAAATTTGGGTATGCTGTAAAAGGCTCAATTCTCAACGGATTTTGACAAAATATTTTTTTTCCTTAAAGGTAATAAAATTTTAAGAAGATCTGGATGGGGGGAACCGGTCCTGGAGTATTTGAAACATTACTTTTTTGGGTAGAAAGGTTGAAAATTGGGGTATGTTGAGAAATGGCAAATTCTCAACAGATTTGGACAAACTTTTTTTTGCTGAAAGGTAAATACATTTTAGAAAGATCTGGATGGGTGGATCCTGTCCCGGAGTATTTAAAACATTACTTTTTCGGGTATAAACGTTGAAAAATGGGGTATGCTGTTAAAGGCTCAATTCTCAACGGATTTTGACAAATTTTTTTTTCCTGAAAGGTAATGCTATTTTAGGAAGATCTGGAGGGGTGGAACTGGTCCCGAAGCATTTAAAACATTATTTTTCTGGGTAGAAAGTTGGAAAATTGCAATATGCGGTTTTTGCACTGTAGTACCTGAAGTCTTGAGAATTGCACAGAAGAGTTGATTTTTTTGTTCACTAGTCTTATATGTCAATTCTATATCTGTGCTTACATTTGAAATTGGTTGAGAAACCACAGACTTGTTGAGTTACAAAGTATCATATAAAGGATGCGCTCCGCGGTCACCTATTGCGCTTTGCGCCATATACTTGTTTTTTGTAGGAATCTGAGAAGGCGGAAGGATCGGATTCCCAGTACGCCTCCAAGGAGTCTTTGGATTCCAAGCGGGACGGGCTGGGCTGTGTAAGTCGAAAAGTTTGCCGGATTTCTACAAAAACTGCAAATTAAGGCTATATTTGACAGCAGAAGCAGAAGGCGGAGATTGAGGCGAGTCTCCGCCGCGTCCATTCCTCGGCCGACGAAACGCACATGAAGGCTAAGGCCGGGCTCAGAGATCACCAAGAGCTTACCAAGGTAGGTCCAGCAAAATTGATTTCATCTGATTTGCTCACTTTTTTATCAGTGATGGAATTTTAGAATATAAATTTAGGTATAGGCGCTAAAAACTGAAGTAATTACTAAACTGAGCAATATGCTATATTTTCTTTAGTCATCGACAAACGCTGTTTTGATTTGAATGAAGGAATTGAGTCAAAGCAGCTAAATTTTTTCCCCTTCATCTAATGTATCTAATTATTTTCCATTTTTGCAAGTTTTTCGGTGCTAATGTCGAAGCTAAAAACAATATGAAATCAAGTTGGCCTGGCCTTGAAGAAAAGAAAGCTGAGTGAGTGAGGTGAAGTCAGAAGCGGGTCAGTTGGATGAGGCGGAGCTGAAGCCAGCGCCGATCCATCGAGCACAGGATATTGAAGATTTGCGCAAGTCCGCCGACTGAAGCCTCTTTGCAGTCTTCTTATTCTCAGCCAAAGATTTTCCCATTTTTCATGTTTCTTAAGCTGAAGCCTGTGCTAAATATCAAATCTGTCAAAGCTGGTCCTTTGCCTATTTTTTGCCAATTTATTCCTCCAGAAGCTTCCAAAGCAATCTGCTGTAAAGCTTTGATACTCATATGCTATTTGTTGATGATAGATTGACGACAGTTTTGCGTTGTTTTGTCACTGGATCGTCTGTCTAAGACAAGATCTAAAACTCAAAAATGAAGCAAACAAACCGACAATTCGCAACAGAGCAATCATTCGAGGTTCCATTAGAGAGCAAGATGTAGCCAGTGCTAATGTGAACGCAGCCTGGCTGAAGATAAACGATTTGACGAGTCCACTTTTTCCCTGCCTCAAGGAGAGGAACACGCTGACAGCTGCTGTCACCAATGAATTACGGGGCCCAAAAACCTCTGCGACCTCTTTCTCCGCCCCTTCTTTCCGCATGGCTAGGCTACTGTTCCTTAGCCATGATTGTCACCGCATTAGCCGAGCTTCTATAAGAGCTTCAAGGTCAAGGCAGACCCCTCAGTTCACTGCCTCAGAAAGCCATGGACGAGTGTCAGCAAAGTGAAGAACTGCGAAGCTCGGAGGTTCAGATGCGGCGAGGAGCTTTTCTGGCTGTCGTCCTGGCCACTAGTGCCGTCTTCTCTGCCGTGCTCAGCCTGCCTCTCCTCTATGCCTATCTCCAGAGCCTTCAAACCCAGCTGCTGCATGAACTGCATTTCTGCAAGGTTCCCAGGGAAGAATGGCTTTCTGGATAGAATGTTTTTGGCATAGAAACCTTGCGACAAAGACTGACAATTGGAGAGGAAATGTGATATATGAAATATGAATGAATATGAAATATGAATGGGTATGAAGTATGATATATAAAAAAGGAAGGAATAGGAAATATGAATGAATATGAAATATGGTGGGAGTGTGGATTGAAGCAGAAATGATGGGCCAGTGATTGATTAGGTTTTCAGGGGTGCAGTCACCCGAAGGCACATTGATTGCAGTGGCAGAGCGAATCAATGCGCAGCCAACTGGCAGAGCCCCGCGAGCGTCGCAAGCGAGAGTGGGCCTTCGGCACCTGGTTCGGGAAGACGGAGGTCGACTACGATTCCGAGTCCACGGCAGACATTGACAGCAGCCTTCTCTTGCTGGAGGACACCTGCTGCACCTGTCTACAAGGCCCGCCTGGCTTGCCCGGAGCCAAAGGTCTCCCTGCTGACCTACCAAGGGTTTTGGAGAGATGGGGTTTGAGGAGAGGATGGGAAGGATGGGGCGGAAGGGCCGGCGGGGGCGGACGGCAAAGATGGGAAGGACGGAGTGGTCAAACCAGCTGAACCGTCTGACGAGGTGAGAATAGATTTATGCAATCCCTTTTTCGATGCAGTCTGGATGGTGTTAGGAGCCCTGCATCATATGCCCGCCCGGCCCGCCAGGCACCATCGGCCTACAGGGACTCAAGGTCCTTCTCCTACTTCAATAAACTATCAGGAATCCCAAGACTTCCCACTTTGATCCGAGACAGTTTGAGCCTCAACCTGGGGCAATAAAATTCTATTCTGAGGGTCCGCAAGGCCCCAGGGGCAGCCCAGGGCAGCCCGGCAATGCCGGCCTACCCGGCGAGCGCGGCATGACCGGAGCTCCAGGTTATCTCCAATTCACCTCCCTCTAGGCCCTCAATCCAATTTTCATCACAGCAGCATTGCAGGAATGCCGGGGCTCCCAGGCGTTCGCGGCCCACCCGGCCCCCAGGGCGACCCTGGCCAGCAGCTCATTCAGGATGGTCCAGCAGGTCCGCCGGGTCCCCAAACCAAAAATTTTCTGGACTCAACGGACCTTTTTGTGTTATTTAATGTGTTATTTAATAAATGACAAAATAGGTCAGAAACCTGATTTTTTCCCACAAACCGCTTTGGAAAACATTGTATCAGGAAAGCATAACAGGCTGCAAATAATAACCTCTTCAGAAAAAAGTCCAAAGTAGGTGCCAAATCTAATCGCAAAATAACGCAAAATAATACATCCACATTATAATTGATGGGGCAAAAATGAAACGCTGCCAAAGGGAGTCCTGGCGAGGTTTAGCTGCACCTATTCATTTGATCTGATGGGAGGATGGAAAGGGTGCAGACTGGTCCGGAGGGGAAAGAAGGAGCGCGGGGTCAGGCTGGGCAGCCGGGCGATGCGGGAAGCCCAGGACCTGACGGACAGAATGGTGATTGGAAAGTGTTGGGGACAGGGGAGGAGGGAGTTGTTGGATTGGAGGAGAGGCTGGAGCTGGAGGTGAGGATGGGTTGAGAGGAGAAGAGGGCTCATGCGATCACTGCCTCCCGCGTTTGGCCCCCCACTCTTGTCTTGCTTGCGCATGAGCAGTGAATTTTCCAGCTCGCCTCCCGCCTGGCTACTAGACGAGATGTGTCGCGATGGCGAATGGCATTTGACTTTTTTTTTAAATTTGATTTTGTTGGTTACTTTTCTTGCGCTGTGCAATAAGGCAAAATTTCAATTGTGAATGTACAGCAGAAGAAAAGAGGATGTTTGCATTATTCTTTCTGTGGCGGTGTGGTCGAGGGAACAGTTTGCTTGCCTAGAGGCCTGGTAAAAACCCTATCAGTACCAATGCTTTTTCTTTTTTTCAGATTTGGCTTTGCCGATAGTACAATCAAACTAGACATGAAAAGCGTTTAGATGACGTGTAAGGTTTGATTTCACAGTAAACTCTTTTGAGCACTCATCGCAACCATGCACGCTCTCGACTCCCGTTCGTCTTAGAGTCGGACAGAGTCGCTCTACGCAGTTGAGCTTGAGCCCAAAAATATGTCGAAGAAGTTTGGACTTTGTCAACTGGTAGGAGCACTCATCGCAGGACATCATTCCGGAACTAAAACAGACCTCAACAATGGCTGCAAATAAGTAAAATCAAAAATGTAAGCCAGAAAAATGGGCATGATTGATGTACTGGGATGCGCGCAGCCAAAGGACTTGTAAAAGAAAATAGACCATTTGGTATAAACGTTATACCCTTGCAAGCTCACAATGGTAACACGTATAAATGAAAAAATCATTATTGGTCCTTTTCGTAAATTTTATATCATAGCAAAACTCTTGCACTACCGAAAATTTCTAAAAAGATAAGTTCTTGTAGTCATTTATTGATAAGAATCAGCTGGCGAACAATGTACACAAAGTACATGGAAGCCGAAAAACTCAATTCATTGTTAAACTTTATCGCCTCTTGGAACATTCTAGAAATAGGGGGAAACGATAATTCTGGAAAAGCCTAATGGCTCTGAGACAAGTGCGTCTTCCGTTAGCTGATCGTAGACCACGCTTCCTTGCCAAACCTGCTTCGCGAAACGGTCACATTTGTTTTAGTCTTCAAAACTTGTGCAAATATCAGTCCTTTAGTATCAAATAGTTGAAAATACCCAACCACAAGGGGGCCTACCATGGGGAATGTTTTGCACAAAAATGGTCAAAATTGGGGGGCAGTGGGAGAGTGCACTGGTCGATGGGGAGATCACGGTCAATGCATATGCAATGAAGTCAGCTGAGCATATGTCAACCGACGCCGGATCCTTTGTCACATTGGCCTAGGAGGTAACTGGGCTAATTTTTTGTCTCTCTGCAAAGTGATGGTGTCAATCACAGGTTAATGTTTTACATCCCTCTTGGCACGCCAGTCAGCACTATAATTCCCCCCTAGATTGATTCTGCTCTTTGCAAAGGTGCTGGGACGCAAGTCTCAAAGTCTTTGTATTTGAGGAGAATCAATCTCCTAATCAATGCCTCCTCGTTCCACTTTTCATTGCTGTTACATTGCATATATCAATCATCTTGTGTATTGCAAGGCTAAATGGAGAAGAAGACAACAAGCAGCTGATTCCGGCTGAAGAACAACAAGGCCTTCACCCGCGTTTTCCAGTACTCGCCCACCTTCTCCTCCTCCTCCTCCCAAAGGTCAAATTTGTTTTAGTCTTCAAAACTTCTGCAAATATCAGTCCTTTAGTATCAAATAGTTGAAAATAGCCAACCACAAGGGGGCCTACCACGGGGAATGTTTTGCACAAAAATGGTCAAAATTGGGGGGCAGTGGGAGAGTGCACTGGTCGATGGGGAGATCACGGTCAATGCATATGCAATGAAGTCAGCTGAGCATATGTCAACCGACGCCGGATCCTTTGTCACATTGGCCTAGGAGGTAACTGGCTCTCTGCAAAGTGATGGTGTCAATCACAGGTTAATGTTTTACATCCCTCTTGGCACGCCAGTCAGCACTATAATTCCCCCCTAGATTGATTCTGCTCTTTGCAAAGGTGCTGGGACGCAAGTCTCAAAGTCTTTGTATTTGAGGAGAATCAATCTCCTAATCAATGCCTCCTCGTTCCACTTTTCATTGCTGTTACATTGCATATATCAATCATCTTGTGTATTGCAAGGCTAAATGGAGAAGAAGACAACAAGCAGCTGATTCCGGCTGAAGAACAACAAGGCCTTCACCCGCGTTTTCCAGTACTCGCCCACCTTCTCCTCCTCCTCCTCCCAAAGGTCAAATTTGTTTTAGTCTTCAAAACTTCTGCAAATATCAGTCCTTTAGTATCAAATAGTTGAAAATAGCCAACCACAAGGGGGCCTACCACGGGGAATGTTTTGCACAAAAATGGTCAAAATTGGGGGGCAGTGGGAGAGTGCACTGGTCGATGGGGAGATCACGGTCAATGCATATGCAATGAAGTCAGCTGAGCATATGTCAACCGACGCCGGATCCTTTGTCACATTGGCCTAGGAGGTAACTGGCTCTCTGCAAAGTGATGGTGTCAATCACAGGTTAATGTTTTACATCCCTCTTGGCACGCCAGTCAGCACTATAATTCCCCCCCTAGATTGATTCTGCTCTTTGCAAAGGTGCTGGGACGCAAGTCTCAAAGTCTTTGTATTTGAGGAGAATCAATCTCCTAATCAATGCCTCCTCATTCAAATTTTCATTGCTGTTACATTGCATATATCAATCATCTTGTGTATTGCAAGGCTAAATGGAGCAGAGGAGAACAACAAGGCCTGCGAACCTTTGCTCTGGCTCAGCAGTCCCTTGGCTTCGCTGCAGGCTCAGCAGTCCTCGCCGCCTCCTCCTCCTCCTTTTCCTGCCAGCCCTCCTGAAGAAACTTCATAATGACAGGTCTACATTTCATTTCCACTTAGGCTGATACCTTCACCAGACTTTGGCTTTGCCTAATCTTCAAACGTTTACAGCTGACTTCGTGGGATGATGATCTTCATCGCCGCCGATGAGGCTGACCCTTCACGGAATGAGATGCAGGCAGCCAAGCCCAAGAGTCTTCATCTATGCCAACGACTCTAGCCCTTTGGGGAACCTATCTCAAGAAACCATCATTATTCAGCTTAGAATTTCAATTTTATGTGGGGTCATAAAGACCTTGTGTTGGGTCATAAAGACCTTGTTTTGGGTCATAAAGACCTTGTGTTGGGTCATAAAGACCTTGTGTTGGGTCATAAAGACCTTGTGTTGGGTCATAAAGACCTTGCGTTGGGTCATAAAGACCTTGTGATGGGTCATAAAGACCTTGTGTTGGGTCATAACGGCCATGCTCCTTAGCGAAGTTCAAACTTTGCCCAGTTGTTTGATGGCCCAGTTGTCGTAAAGGTGGGCCAAAGTCCAAAGTTGTTGGCCCAGTTGTTGTAAAGGTGGGCTAAAGTCCAAAGTTGTTGGCCCAGTTGTTGTAAAGTTGGGCCAAAGTCTGAAGTTGTTGGCCCAGTTGTTGTTGAGATGGGCCAAAATCCAAAGTGGTTGGCCCAGTTGTTGTAAAGGTGGGCCAAAGTCTGAAGTTGTTGGCCCAGTTGTTGTAAAGGTGGGCCAAAGTCTGAAGTTGTTGGCCCAGTTGTTGTCGAGATGGGCCAAAATCCAAAGTTGTTGGCCCAGTTGTTGTAAAGGTGGGCCAAAATCAGAAGTTGTTGGCCCAGTTGCTGTCGTGATGGGCCAAAATCCAAAGTTGTTGGCCCAGTTGTTGTAAAGGTGGGCCAAAATCTGAAGTTGTTGGCCCAGTTGCTGTCCAGATGGGCCAAAATCCAAAGTTGTTGGCCCAGTTGTTGTTGATGGCTCACACACCAGTTGAGACAGGAGGAGCAGGGCAGTGGAGCATAGTCAATAAGCTGCTGTCCCCGTGGAACAGCTGAGCAGGGAGTGCCAATAGCCGATCAGCACGAGCCTCACCAGCTCCGCTCCCACCGCCCACACACCATTTAATGACACCTATAGGTTTACACATCTACACCTGATGATTCGATATTAAATACTGTCATATGCTTTCGATCACTATACTTTCATTGGTCTTGAGTCCTTGATGGTTCAGTTTGCAACTCGAAAGGCCAAGGCTCGAAAGGCCAAGGACGTTTTACTGTCAATACTACCTGTTTAAATAATATGTTGTAGTAACGATTATTGATTGCTCACTTAATCAATATTTCAGAAATTAATAACTTTAAGAGGCGGTTTGTGAAAGGATTCAGAGGGGGTATTCCACTTACCAAAAATCGAAGGTTTGTGTTGGGATTCGTGATTAGGCCATGGTTTTAGTCCATTTAGTTGTGATCTCAGCCCATCAAACCAAAATGTTACATACCAAAATGTTGTGTTACATATCAAAATGACGACAAGACTATGAACAAACAGTTAGGCTAGATCTCAGCCTTGAATTTTTTGATCATATTTAGAAATCAGTTTTTTTGTACTGAAAACTGAAAAATTCAAAAATCGGTTTTTTGAAAAATCAATTGAAAAAATTTTCTTTTGTGGCAAACTATTATCACCATGAATATGTGCAAACTATTATCACCATATTATAGTGTTGCGGTTTGATTGATATATAATAGTCTGGGGTTGGTAAAAAAAATCTTAGTTAAAATTAGCCGAAAATCGATTTTTAGTTCGTCCAGAGGTCAAAAAAGTAGGTGTTAGAAAAATGACCATTTCTCAGCAATCAAGCAATATTTTGGGCCAGGGTTTGTTGGGCAGAGATGGCAACTAAATGGACCAAAACCATGGCCTAATCACGAATCCCAACTCAAACCTTCGATTTTTGGTAAGTGGAATACCCCTCCTACATGGCCGCTCAATCCTCTCACAAACATCCTCTTGATAACTATTAACATTGTAATGAAGCGTAGCAACTGTCATCATGTCTAAATGATGGTTAGAAGGGTTCTTGAACCGTTTACTATACCAAAGCTAAAAATGTAGAGTCGCTGGTGGAGTAGATCTCGAGGTGGTTGGGGTTGACGTAGATGTTGTCGCCCTCGGGACGGTTGTAGTACTTTCTAAGCGCAGCTTCACAAACAGGGCCTGGGTTTTGTTTGGCTGCTTGGAGTCTTCCTCTATAATGATTGCTGGGTTCTTGATGGCGAAGTAGACATGCATCTGGCCCATTTTCTCCTCAAACCTCTCTTATTAGAAGGCACTGAAAAAAGAACGAAACAGAAGAACTGCAAGGTGAGGAGGAGTTGTTGAGGGCGGTGGAATAGCACTATTGGTGTTGGCGGGAAGGGTGTCTTAGGTAGTCTTTGGCGGCGACGACTTCTTTGGCGGCGTCGGCGGCAGCCTGGGCCCTCTCATTGGCTGCCTCGCTCATTCTCTTTGCTGCCTCCACTGCCACGCCCTGCAAGCTCAGGCTCCTTAGGTAGTCTTTGGCGGCGACGACTTCTTTGGCGGTGTCGGCGGCAGCCTGGGCCCTCTCCTTGGCTGCCTCGCTCGTTCTCTCCACTGCCTCCACCACCGCGCCCTGCAAGCTCAGGCTCCTTAGGTAGTCTTTGGCGGCGACGACTTCTTTGGCGGCGTCGGCGGCAGCCTGGGCCCTCTCCTTGGCTGCCTCGCTCATTCTCTTTGCTGCCTCCACTGCCACGCCCTGCAAGCTCAGGCTCCTCAGGTATGTCTTTGGCAGCGACGACTTCTTTGGCGGCGTCGGCGGCAGCCTGGGCCCTCTCCTTGGCTGCCTCGCTCATTCTCTTTGCTGCCTCCACTGCCACGCCCTGCAACCTCAGGCTCCTCAGGTATGTCTTTGGCGGCGACGACTTCTTTGGCGGCGTCGGCGGCAGCCTGGGCCCTCTCCTTGGCTGCCTCGCTCATTCTCTTTGCTGCCTCCACTGCCACGCCCTGCAAGCTCAGGCTCCTCCGGTATGTCTTTGGCAGCGACGACTTCTTTGGCGGCGTCGGCGGCAGCCTGGGCCCTCTCCTTGGCTGCCTCGCTCGTTCTCTCCACTGCCTCCACCACCACGCCCTGCAAGCTCAGGCTTCTTAGGTAGTCTTTGGCGGCGACGACTTCTTTGGCGGCGTCGGCGGCAGCCTGGGCCCTCTCCTTGGCTGCCTCGCTCGTTCTCTCCACTGCCTCCACCACCACGCCCTGCAAGCTCAGGCTTCTTAGGTAGTCTTTGGCGGCGACGACTTCTTTGGCGGCGTCGGCGGCAGCCTGGGCCCTCTCCTTGGCTGCCTCGCTCGTTCTCTCCACTGCCTCCACCACCACGCCCTGCAAGCTCAGGCTTCTTAGGTAGTCTTTGGCGGCGACGACTTCTTTGGCGGAGTCGGCGGCAGCCTGGGCCCTCTCCTTGGCTGCCTCGCTCATTCTCTTTGCTGCCTCCACTGCCACGCCCTGCAAGCTCAGGCTCCTCAGGTATGTCTTTGGCGGCGATGACTTCTTTGGCGGCGTCGGCGGCAGCCTGGGCCCTCTCCTTGGCTGCCTTGCTCATTCTCTTTGCTGCCTCCCCTGCCACGCCCTGCAAGCTCAGGCTCCTCAGGTATGTCTTTGGCGGCGACAACTTCTTTGGCGGCGTCAGCGGCAGCCTGGGCCCTCTCCTTGGCTGCCTCGCTCATTCTCTTTGCTGCCTCCACTGCCACGCCCTGCAAGCTCAGGCTCCTCAGGTATGTCTTTGGCGGCAACGACTTCTTTGGCGGCGTCGGCGGCAGCCTGGGCCCTCTCCTTGGCTGCCTCGCTCATTCTCTTTGCTGCCTCCACTGCCACGCCCTGCAACCTCAGGCTCCTCAGGTATGTCTTTGGCAGCGACGACTTCTTTGGCGGCGTCGGCGGCAGCCTGGGCCCTCTCCTTGGCTGCCTCGCTCATTCTCTTTGCTGCCTCGACTGGCTGCTGGCTTCTTTGGTTTGTTTTTGGGCGGCTTCTTTGGCGGCGTCGGCGGCAGCCTGGGCCCTCTCCTTGGCTGCCTCACTCGTTCTCTCCACTGCCTCCACCACCGCGCCCTGCAAGCTCAGGCTTCTTAGGTAGTCTTTGGCGGCGTCGACTTCTTTGGCGGCGTTGGCGGCAGCCTGGGCCCTCTCCTTGGCTGCCTTGCTCGTTCTCTCCACTGCCTCCACCACCGCGCCCTGCAAGCTCAGGCTCCTTAGGTAGTCTTTGGCGGCGACAACTTCTTTGGCGGCGTCGGCGGCAGCCTGGGCCCTCTCCTTGGCTGCCTCGCTCGTTCTCTCCACTGCCTCCACCACCGCGCCCTGCAAGCTCAGGCTCCTTAGGTAGTCTTTGGCGGCGATGACTTCTTTGGCGGCGTCGGCAGCAGCCTGGGCCCTCTCCTTGGCTGCCTCGCTCATTCTCTTCTGCTGTCGCGATTCTCTTTTGCCTCCACTGCCACACGCCCTGCAAGCTCAGGCTCCTCAGGTAGTCTTTGGCGGCGACGACTTCTTTGGCGGCGTCGGCGAGCCTGGGCCCTCTCCTTGGCTGCCTCGCTCATTCTCTTTGCTGCCTCCACTGCCACGCCCTGCAAGCTCAGGCTCCTCAGGTATGTCTTTGGCGGCGACGACTTCTTTGGCGGCGTCAGCTGGGCCCTCTCCTTGCAAAGCCTGGGCCTCTGGCGATTCTTTGGCGGCTGAGCCTGGGCCCTCTCCTTGGCTGCCTCGCTCATTCTCTTTGCTGCCTCCACTGCCACGCCCTGCAAGCTCAGGCTCCTCAGGTATGTCTTTGGCGGCGACGACTTCTTTGGCGGCGTCGGCGGCAGCCTGGGCCCTCTCCTTGGCTGCCTCGCTCATTCTCTTTGCTGCCTCCACTGCCACGCCCTGCAACCTCAGGCTCCTCAGGTATGTCTTTGGCGGCGACGACTTCTTTGGCGGCGTCGGCGGCAGCCTGGGCCCTCTCCTTGGCTGCCTCGCTCATTCTCTTTGCTGCCTCCACTGCCACGCCCTGCAAGCTCAGGCTCCTCAGGTATGTCTTTGGCAGCGACGACTTCTTTGGCGGCGTCGGCGGCAGCCTGGGCCCTCTCCTTGGCTGCCTCGCTCGTTCTCTCCACTGCCTCCACCACCACGCCCTGCAAGCTCAGGCTTCTTAGGTAGTCTTTGGCGGCGACGACTTCTTTGGCGGCGTCGGCGGCAGCCTGGGCCCTCTCCTTGGCTGCCTCGCTCGTTCTCTCCACTGCCTCCACCACCACGCCCTGCAAGCTCAGGCTTCTTAGGTAGTCTTTGGCGGCGACGACTTCTTTGGCGGCGTCGGCGGCAGCCTGGGCCCTCTCCTTGGCTGCCTCGCTCATTCTCTTTGCTGCCTCCACTGCCACGCCCTGCAAGCTCAGGCTCCTCAGGTATGTCTTTGGCGGCGATGACTTCTTTGGCGGCGTCGGCGGCAGCCTGGGCCCTCTCCTTGGCTGCCTCGCTCATTCTCTTTGCTGCCTCCACTGCCACGCCCTGCAAGCTCAGGCTCCTCAGGTATGTCTTTGGCGGCGACGACTTCTTTGGCGGCGTCGGCGGCAGCCTGGGCCCTCTCCTTGGCTGCCTCGCTCATTCTCTTTGCTGCCTCCACTGCCACGCCCTGCAAGCTCAGGCTCCTCAGGTATGTCTTTGGTGGCGACGACTTCTTTGGCGGCGTTGGCGGCAGCCTGGGCCCTCTCCTTGGCTGCCTCGCTCATTCTCTTTGCTGCCTCCACTGCCACGCCCTGCAAGCTCAGGCTCCTCAGGTATGTCTTTGGCGGCGACGACTTCTTTGGCGGCGTCGGCGGCAGCCTGGGCCCTCTCCTTGGCTGCCTCGCTCATTCTCTTTGCTGCCTCCACACAAAAAGATGTTTTCATGAGGCCATCTTCAGACGAATAGAACTATTGAATTAATACTAGCCTACGCTCCTCCACATTGGTAGTTGTCTGATTATAGTTGCCATCAGTTATAGTTTTTTTACAATGAGCCATTTGATAGATTCTCTGGGTTTTCTTTGACATTCTTTTAATTTACACGAAAAAGGGCTCAGATTTTTGTTTTGTGACCTGGGCGCAAAACTAAAAATCGCTGAATCCCGCTGAATCCCGCTGATTAGCAGATCAAAACTAAAAATCACTGTATCTCGCTGATTAGTTTTAAATCACACTGATCAGGTTTAAAACATACTGATTCAGCGGTGATCACTGATCACTTTATTTTTAGTTTTGCGCCCTGCTGGGTTCATGTCGAAACGTGACCATCAGACCATTAAGACCATAAAGACCATAAAGACCATAACCACGACCATAAAGACCATTAAAACCGTGACCATCAGTGACCATAAGCAAAATTTTCAATTTCAAATCAACATAGCGCATTGAATATTAAATTTTTGTTTGCGTAATTGGCATGTAAAGTTGAGGAAAATAGTTGGTTATTGGACCCAGGTGGATATTTGGATTTTTATGCATTTTCAGGTGCGCAATGAAGATTTGAATGTTGGAAATTCATAAAATTTCAGTTTTTTAATGGTCTTTATGGTTGCGGTTATGGTCATGGTTTTTGAAAAAAATTGTGACCATAAGAAAAAATTTTTGGTCTTATAGTCACGATTTTTTTAAAAACCGTGACCATTAAAAATTATTAAGAATTGGTTTGAAAAGCCATGCTCTGTTGAGCGATTAGTAGTTGTACTTGATTAATAATCTTTAGTCTTATGGAAACACCTAAAGGCATCTAGTTTGAAATTTGGAAAAATGTTGTATTTCTTTTTCTTTGTACTTCTATGCCATGATAGTATTTGCTTAATTATGATGTTGGTGAGTTCCTCTTTTTTGGAGTTTGGAGAAAGCATCACTATTGTCGACAGATTGAATGAGCAAGAAAATTAGCCGCAGAATCTCAAAAGCCAAATTCTTTCAGTGACAAGATTGGGAAGAAAAAGTCTGCCTTAAGAGATGAATCGAAAGCAAATTTGGAAGCAAACTAAACTGAAAGCAAACTAAACACAAAAAACCATAATAGCCTTCAAGACCATAAAGTCAAAATATTTTATGGTCACGATTTCACATGCACAATCTGTCTACGCAACCCAGAGGTTATATTTAGCAAAATATTTTATGGTCACGATTTCAAATGCAAAACCATGACCATAAAATTGCATATCCATGTTCGCACACAAAAATGTGCATTATTGGCCGGATAATGCATGCCATGTGCATAAGCAATGCACATGCATGCATATACTTCAATTGGAGGGCATATTGGACCCATTACGGAAAAGCATGTTCAAAATTGCACAGGCATAATTTCATGCTGTGCACTAGATGTTGCTAAGCTTATGCACTTTACATATGCATGATGCCATATTGTGATATAGTGTTCTGCTCATCACTATTGACAATCGACTACATCCCATGCATCATATGAAGCCAGAAAAACGCAACCCAGAGGTTATATTTAGCAAAATATTTTATGGTCACGATTTCAAATGCAAAACCATGACCATAAAATTGCATATCCATGTTCGCACACAAAAATGTGCATTATTGGCCAGATAATGCATGCCATGTGCATAAGCAATGCACATGCATGCATACTTCAATTGGAGAGCATATTGGACCCGTTACTGAAAAGCATGTTCACAATTGCAAAGGCTTAATTTCATACTGTGCAATAGATTTCGCTAAGCTTATGCACTTTACATATGCATGATGCCATAATATTGTGATATAGTGTTCTGCTCATCACTATTGACCATCGACTACATCCCATGCATCATATGAAGCCAGAAAAACGCAACCCAGAGGTTATATTTAGCAAAATCCTAGGGCGCGACAGCGCCCTAGTTATGAATGGGCGATCGAGTTTTTGGGTACTTGTGTGTCACGAGGTTCAGCGCCTTGGATATTGGTTAAAACTAGGGACATATATACATCAATCGAAAGGTTGAAAGGAGATCTCGATGAGGAAAATCGTGAAATTTTGATTTAGGGCTTAGAATTTTAGAAATCTGGAGAAAACCTTTAAAAGTTGAATAAAAATGGACATATTTGTATTTGAACGAATGGCATTTTAGAACAAAAGCGAAATTCAAAAAACTAAGAATTACGTGTTTTAGAAAATTGTTTTAGCTTTTCAGTGATACTATTTTTGTCATAGTTTTATTGGAGAAATTTCTCAATCAATTCATGTTTCCTAATGCCGATTTGTTCAATTTTGCGCTCTACCCATTTCTTTGATGTTTCATTTGAGGCAAACTGCGCAGATTTGCATACCCAAATGCAATTGATGCGCAGGATGTTATAGGTTTGTCATCCATTGGCTTGCAGTCGCTGGTACTTTGCATGAAATCTAATTGATTGAAGGAGTGCTAGGTTGAACCCTATGGCTTATATATCAATCAAAAGCTCTCAGTCTGCTCCAGATGGCAATTGACCAACCAGATGGCACCAATCAAAGAATTGCATGTTTTGGAAAATTTTTTCATCAGCTTTCTAATGGTGTTGTTTTTGGTATAGGTTACGTGGAGAAATTTACCAATGAGTTCACGTTTTTGTTTTATGCTCTACCGATTTCGGCTTATGGGCTTTTCGGCTTATCTACCCATTTTACCTAAACAGCAAGTGATGGCTTTTTCCTCAATGACTGTTTGAAGCCTTGTTCATGTGGCAAGTAAATATGTCTTCCACATGGCCAAGATCTTGACAAGAATAAAATGCTACAGCATGAACAGCTTATGAATTGTCAATCATCAAAAAGAAATAGAAAGGTTTAACAAAATCGTGATTAATTTTGGTTTAAATAATTAACTGTGTTGAGTTAAAATTTTAACAGATTCATCTACATACTCCACTGGTAAGCAGGCGGCAATTTTGGCACAAATAGGACAAAAATAATGAGAGAGAGATAAACTAAAAAATATAACCAATGATATAAAAAAATGCGTTAAAATGTAATTCAATGCTTTGAAGTTAAATCAAATTTTTTTTTATAAATTTTTAGTTTGATGAAATTATTATTTTACTTAATTAGGTGTAACAAAATAAAGCAAACAAAGTTAAAATTAAATTGAAATTAGCTGAGGTCAATATGTTCAATTTTTATTCTAATCTGAAACAGGGTTCAACTTTTTACGAGACTTAAATTACTTAGTAAGGCTCACATATAACTTAATTATCATTCAAGCAGAAACTGAAGACAAAACAAAAACTGGAATAATCTAGGTGACAGGGTTCCTGCCATAAATTGCCGCCTGCTTATGAATGACCAGTGGAGTATGTAGATGAACCTGTTAAAATTTTAACTCAACACGGTTCATTATTTAAACCAAAATTAATCACGATTTTGTCAAACCTTGTCTATTTCTTTTTGATGATTAACAATTCATAAGCTGTTCATGCTGTAGCATTTTATTCTTGTATTTTATGGTCACGATTTCAAATGCAAAACCATGACCATAAAATTGCATATCCATGTTCGCACACAAAAATGTGCAAATTTGGCCAGATAATGCATGCCATGTGCATAAGCAATGCACATGCATGCATATACTTCAATTGGAGAGCATATTGGACCCGTTACTGAAAAGCATGTTCACAATTGCACAGGCTTAATTTCATACTGTGCAATAGATTTCGCTAAGCTTCTGGACTATGCCTGTGCATGGCACCATATTGCCCAAATTGGTTCTCTTTACCACAATCAATATTACACTAGATCACATGCATCATATAATGGCATTTGAACAATGTACTTTTTCTAAAATAATCAAAAATATTGTATGGTCACAGTTTTCAAAAAAACCGTGACCATAAGGGAAAAATTTTTATCTTATGGTCTTTATGGTCACGGTTATGGTCATGGTTTTAAAAAAAACCGTGACCATAAAATTTTATGGTCACAGGCACATTTTTCAACATAACAAACCAAAAAATGCATGCAATCATGCCATTCCACCTTGAGCCAAACAAGGCAGCCAGTCTTGTTTACCTGCACCTAAAACATTCATCAAAACATTGATATTTAACTCAACAACATGAAATAATGCCTTATGGTCACGGTTTTTTATGGTCTTTATGATCGTGGTTATGGTCTTTATGGTCTGATGGTCCTTATGGTCACGGTTCGACATGTTCGGCGCCCTGCTTTCAACTTGGAAACCTTATAGTAAGCGGAAATGGGGCAGTCAGAAAACTGGCATCAATTATGCAATATCCATTACTTTCAACAAATTCAATGGCTTCAATATTCTCAACAGCTTCAATAACTTCAACAGCCTCAATAATTGCACCGTTTTTAGTTTGTGAGCCATATTTTTGCCAGCAGAGCATTTTCTTTCTTCCCCGAAAATTCAGCTGATTGTCGGCTACCAATTATCGATTTAGAAATTCGGCCAATAAATTTTGAGGTATTCATAAATTTGCCGATAATGAAAGATATTCTATGAATAGAAATTTATTATCCACAGACATTGTCGATGGGTTATTGCCGATATAATGAATTGCGGCCAGGCAGACGGAGAGCAGGCCGCTATTCATTTAATAGTGCCATTCATATGAGTCAGGCAATATCACCGACAATTATGGGGGTATTCATAAAAGGGGCTAATGTTGGTGATATTGCCAAATTTCAATTAATTTATGCTCGACATGTCGGTGACATGTTGATTAAGGCTTTGACAATTTTTAACACCGATAAATAAGGTTCAATTCATTTAATGCCCAATATCACCGACATTTGCCCGATAGGGGGAGGGCTGTCGGGCAGTTATCAGCCAGGCCAAATAGTCATTTTTTCGCTCTGGTGATTAGTAAAGATGATTTAAAGTTAGTCTAGGTATCAAAAGAGTAAAGGTATAAAAAGGTATCTTAGTGTTTTCCTTTCTTAATATTTTTTAAGTTTTCATTTTTGAATATTTTCTTAATGTGTCCGTTTCTCAGTATGTTCTTGGTTTTCTGTCCTTAATATTTTCGGTTTTCAATTATGGTGATTTTTTTTATTTTTCTTTGTCAATTTCGGTTTTCAATTCAATTTTAAATGTTTCAATTTTTGCATAACATGACAGTGCATTTATAATTAAGCTAAAGCAAGCAAAGCACAAAGCATGGCTGTGATGTGCTCATACGTGGCTCCCCTTCCACCCCCCTTCCACCCCCCCTCGGAGCAACTAACCAACTTGGTCCCTGAGACCTTGCTGCCACAAATCTGAATTCAAAATTGCATTTTTGCAGCCAATTTTTTTAAAAAAACCTTATATTTTTGAAAAAATTCTGTTTCTCAGCTTAAAAACCAACTTTGGGGAACCCCCAAATAACCCCCACCGGTGGGGGGGGGGGGGGGTCGGGGGAGAAAATGAACAATTTGCTCTCAAGCTGTGATACTTGATACCACCCCAGTCTCCGAAAACTAGGAAAATACCTCAAAAAACGGTATTCATTCCTTACAGTTCTTTGTTCCCATCGCTAGTTTATATTTGCACTTTTTGAGTGCCCTGGAGACCGCAGAATTTGTCATTTGATAATGTCAAGCTGTTATTATCGATTAAGCAAATATAATTTTCAGTTCATAAATGCACTGATTTGTCACTGATTTCATTTGAATAGATTTCAATAATCTAGATTTCAATGATCAAATGAATAGCGGCCAGGTTTGCAGCCCTTTTGCTCACCCTTCACATTTATCAGGACTTGAATTGGAGGAGTTGCGCTGCTGCAGGAGCGGAGCTAGGATTTTGGTTCGGGGGGGGGGGGGAGCGGGCAAAATTTCAGAAAAAATTTTGATAATCAAAATTTTCTTACATGCGCGCGAAGCGCGCAGGATTTTTTTTCATATGTGTAGCCAGACTGCTAAATTTTTCACGAAAAAATCTCATTTTCACATAAAAATTCAAGTTATGCATGCAGCGCAGTAATTTTTTTTGGCTATTTTTTCTTTTATGACAATTTGTCTAAAGGTTTCGGAGGGGGCATTACCTCCCCCCGAAATGGCTTCGGGGGGGGGGCATTTGCCTGAAATGCCAAACCTAGCTCCGCCCCTGCGCTGCTGCATCTCTGCTGCCGGCGCTGAAGATTCAAGCTAGGCCATTGACATCGATCAGTTTTAGATGATTTCACAATTCTGCATTGGCCCCGTCAAACCCTTCTAGTTCATCGACGCTGGATTTTGATGCGCTTTTCTCTCCCTTGCATTATCGTCTGTGGCTCATGCATCTTCGATTGTTCTATTGAAACCGCTGTACCGTCAAAGCACTTGGATTGTAAGCGATGACAATGACACAGATACTAACTCATAACTCTGCACGGCCTTGAGCGAAATCCCTTAGCTTCTGTTGCGCACTCAACTTCACGAATGTCTTAAAGGTACCAAATGGTATCAAATTTAGGTGCCCAATGCGAACACTATGGCAATACTCGGATTAAATTCTGGAATAATAAATTGCACCAATCAAATGTCATTATTCGAACATGAACGATAATAAGAGGAAACAAAATGTCCCAAAAAGGGTTGCTTGAGCTGAGCAGCTACATCTACGCTATAGCTATGCTGACCTCGCCGCCAGCTGCATCAAAATCCTCCCTCCCTTTTCCGCCTACTCACCTGGTCACGGTAGGAAGGTCTCTAGGTGAAGTGCCCCATGAACCTGGGCACCATGAAGGCTAAACTGGCAGTGGTCTACCATAGCCCCGCCGAGTTCATCGAGGACGCCAACCTTATCTCCAACCACTGCTCTCGCTTCAACGACCTTGTCCCTTTCAAATACCCTCCGTAGCACGTGACAGAAGGTGTCCAGCCGAACACGGAGGTAGGGCTAATGGGGCGCCGTTTGCACGCCGTGTGCGAGGGGCTGATGAAGCAGTTCCTGCCTCTGGCACTGCAGTGTCTGGACCTACTGCGTCTTGTACAGGCAACCATGAACATCGATCTTTTCCATTGACCTCATCCATGGCATGACTGACTTCCTGTGCACCATTAGCAGAGCTTGGCTGGTAACATATTTCTGATGTTTTAGGAGGATGGGCTAGCTGCAAAACGCCACAACCGACTGAAACATGAACTGACTGAACAATCCCTTTTTCCATTCATGCTAAATTCATCCATTCATTCATTTATTCATGCTTGCTGCAATACGTGCCTATTTGCCTAGTTGTCCAAGAATTTTACCAATCTTCCTTTTCTGATCGGATATACCCTTTTCAATGCACTCTTTTTCACCCACATCAACTACACCTAGCTAATTTTTTATTATTCTTCCACTTTGATTGCTTTTATTTGTAATCAAATAGTGGAAACAAATTACCGAATTGCCTGCTTAGTTAATATGATTAGCACGACACAATTGATTTTACTGATACACCAGCGGGAAGCTTCGAATGCTGGGGCAAGAAGTGTAGGAGGCTGATGAAAGGGTGAGGGTGTAGTATCTTTAGGCATGGAGGAGGGGAAGGAGGCGAAGTTTTGGAGTGGTTGGAGATGGCGGGGCATGGCAGACTCGACAAGAATGAGGGGTGTGGTCAGGAAACGCCCTTTGCCAGACCCACTCTCACTCCAGAATCTATGCAGTATTCACTAGCTTTATTACCCCGATACCCTCCATTCATTGGTCCAGTGCTCTATGATCAGTCTTAAGCTAAGTCAAACAAAGTCCGTTATCCCACCGTTTTTCATGGCCGCAGGCCTCAGAGGCCGTTGCTCTGAATTCATCTGAATCCACTTGGCGCGAACATGGCTCAGTCCTCTAAGCCTCACATCAATTGCAGAAATGTAGCGCTGCCCTACAGCGGCTGTGTGACCAGCTGATGGTTCACCAGTAAGTTCCTTTCACTACATTGGGATCTGGGCTTTGTAGTGGGCGAGAGAGTGGGCCTTGCGCGTGAATTAGTAGTGGCCAGACGCGCGGGCAGCGCCAGCCAGCTCACTCGCGTCCTAGCAGGAGCTATGGCAACCCATTGCGTAGCCCAGAAGCCAAGCATGGCGGAGCAGGAGGCGGAGTGCAGTCGGTGCAGTCGGTGCAGTCGGCGGCTGGGGCAAAGCTCTGGCCAAGGAGGATCTGCTGGGTGGAAAGGCCTTTGCGGAGCTGCTGGACCAGGTCCTTGGGGGTTGGCTCTCTTTTCCATTTTCTCACCCTCCTTCTACCTTCTTTCTTTCCGCTTACCCTCTCCTGCCCTCTTTGCCTCCGGACCGCCCATGCCCCCTGCCGGCATTGCAGACGAAGGCGCAGCCGTGCTGGCGGTAGGCGAAGCTTGGGAGTATGTGCTAGCGCAGGCAAGGGACCTGGGGATACAGCTGGTCAGCCTCCTTTCCAATCTCTCTCAGATTCCAGATTATCATATCTCTCATTCCCCATTCCTGTGAGCAGAAATTAAATCATTTCTAAGGTTTGGCTTTGGCTGCTCAGCAAACAATTTGTCTAGTCTATGAAAGCATGGATGTGGCGGCTGAGATTGGCCGATTGACAGGAGCTGCCGGGGGCTGTGAAGGCGGGGAAAGAAGAGGCCGTCGTGCTGTTCGGCAGCCACCTCAACGCCCTGGAGCATTCTTCCTAGGCCCCCAGCCTCAACTACCACCCTATGATCCAAGTCAAGTCTCCCAATTGAATTTCACTCATGCTTTTTAGGCCTTCTATGCCGATTGGCTTGGTTTTTTCATTACAAAACAACATTCATGCTTACATTTGAATTCATGGCAAAATTGCACGGTTTTTAATGACAAGTTTGCTAGTTGTCAGTCAGACGGTTTCAATATGCTGCTAGGGTGGTGACAAGTTTTTCTCGCCCGCTTGGAGAATCGAGATAACTCAGGAAAAGGGCAAAAAGAGAAACGGGAAAAAGGAAGAATGCGGCGGGTCTCG